>JBBPBR010000003.1:63584360-63612316 GCA_037974775.1 Cicer pinnatifidum
TTTAGTTAATTAAAAATAAGTACTACACATTTTTTATGTTATTTAATAGATAAACATTTATATTTATATTTAATTTATATATATAGTATTTTTTTACATAATCAAATTACTCTATAATACTATTTATTAAATTAATTCCTAAAATATAATGATACTACCTTTTTAAGTTAGTTCATAAAATATGATAGACATCTTTTTAAGTTAATTTTTAAAAATTTAAAATATTTCAATACATAGAAATTGATCTTAAAACATTTTTATTTTCAAATATTTGTCAGTTTTTAATTTTAGGAAAACTATTATCCAATACAAGTACTTCCTCTGTCCTAAATGAGTGACTCATGTATATAGATAAAAAATTATCCTAATATTTGAACTTATCACCATTGATCGATTGTTTTTATCCTAATTTTATTTTTCTAAACAAAATTTGCATGGCAATATTTTATTATCGCTCTTTTGCTATTTAAACCCCACCTAATCACTTCTCAACTCTCTCCTCTACTTCTTCAGTAAAAAAAAAAAAGTATCTCTTCTCTCAACACAGAACAACAAATCCATGGCTTCCAACACTCCCCTCCCCTCCACCGGCGAAGGTCTCATCGTCAGTTTCGGCGAGATGCTAATCGACTTTGTCCCAACCGTATCCGGCGTCTCCCTCGCCGAAGCTCCCGGCTTCCTCAAAGCTCCCGGCGGCGCTCCCGCTAACGTCGCGATCGCCGTCTCTAGACTCGGTGGTAAAGCCGCCTTCGTCGGCAAGCTCGGCGATGATGAGTTCGGACACATGCTCGCCGGGATCTTGAAGGAGAACAACGTCAGAGCCGATGGGATTAACTTTGACAAAGGTGCTCGTACAGCACTCGCTTTCGTCACCCTACGCGCCGACGGAGAGCGTGAGTTCATGTTCTACAGAAATCCCAGCGCCGATATGCTTCTCACTCCTGAAGATCTCAATCTCGAACTCATCAGATCTGTATGCAAATCTTCAACTCTCCATTTTCTCTCCAATTGTTTTCATTTCTATTTTGATTTGATTTTACCTTCGTTGAAATTTTGGCACCGTGGTTATTATGATTCTGTTTCACGCGCTTTTGGCATTGGATATTGCTGAGTCAGCTTCCATGCGGTGGGGTCCAGGTCCATAGGCAGATCTAGGATATACCAATATAGATCAGCAAATTAATTTTTAATCAAAATTCAATTATTTTTTAGTCATAATCAATAATAATTATCATTGATAATTATCAATTACTACCTTAAATATCAGCAAATGTGGGTGAAAGGAGATCCATTTGGTGCAAATTTGGAATATGATTGAGGCCGTAGGGAGCATAGTATTATATAATTTAATATATTAATTAATAATTAATAATATTAAATACTCGTCAGAAAAAAAAATTCAAATACTTTCTGTCTAATAATATTAAATTTGTTTATTTTTTGCATTGTTATGCGATCGGAAAAGCTGATAGGGCTGGTGTCTTTGTCACGTGACGCATCTCGCGTGTTTTTTTTCCTTGTTTGGGTGATTTTTTTCAAAGCAGACAAGCGGATTGGGTCCCACTTTCATATAATCGGATACTCGTGTTTAATAATTTGATACGCTCGTAAAAAATAATTTGACCCAAAAATTTTCGTATAGTTCATTTCCAAAGGTGCTATTTTCCTGGTTGGAAGTTCACTGTTTATTTATTTATTTATTTATCTTTGCATGCTAATGAAATGAAGGACCACAATTTACATTTAACAGTCAAGAAACGAGTATCTTGTTATCATGTGTCTTTAAAACACTTGTTAATGAACTTAAAAATAGAAATTTTATGTTGAAAAATAATTTTTATAACTTTAAGAGTTGAATACACAACCCTCAAGACAAAAATTTTATATTTGATTTCTTAATATGTACCCTTAATACACTTGTTAGTATTTTTTTATTTTTTACAATGTTGTTGAAAATTTGCAGTATATTTTTATTTAATTTTTATGTGATTGGGATTTTTAGTAGCTAGGAAAATTGGTCTTAGTAGTGGTGGTGTAGTTTTTGATATTTACTTTTTGACGTAAGAGTAATTGAATTATGAAACTTGACATTTCAGGCAAAAGTATTCCATTACGGATCCATAAGCTTGATCGTGGAGCCATGCAGATCAGCACATCTGAAGGCAATGGAAGTTGCCAAGGATGCAGGGTGCTTACTCTCTTATGATCCAAACCTCCGGTTACCTTTGTGGCCATCACCAGAGGAAGCCCGTAAGCAAATACTCAGTATATGGGACAAGGCTGATTTGATCAAGGTCAGTGATGTTGAGTTGGAATTTCTAACTGGGAGTGATAAAATTGATGATGCTTCTGCTCTCTCCTTGTGGCACCCCAATTTGAAGTTGCTCCTTGTCACTCTTGGTGAAAATGGTTCCAGATACTATACCAAGGTAAAAAGGCCTAATCTTCAATTTTACTTATTATTCCTTTCTGCATTTAGATTTTAATTTTGTCATGTGAGTGTGTGAGATTACCTTAATTAAAATATTATGTTTTATAAAGTATTAAGTATGTTATAATGTTAAGTGGCTGTGTATGTTGTCAGTTTATGATAATAATTTTCTCCTTTTGTGCACAAATCAGAATTTCCATGGATCAGTAGATGCTTTCCATGTCAACACTGTTGATACAACTGGAGCTGGTGATTCCTTCGTTGGAGCTCTGTTGGGCAAGATTGTTGATGATCAATCCATACTAGAAGTGAGTGCTCAGCTATGCCTAATAAATGAAGTTATTGTCGTGCATGTTATTTAGTGTTTTTCCAATCCTAGCAAAGTGTTTCCGTAAAACTTTTTATATTTTTGGTGATTGATTTGTTTGCACGTTTTAAATTGCAGGATGAAGCAAGGTTAAGGGAAGTACTCAAATTTGCAAATGCATGTGGAGCAATTACAACTACTAAAAAGGGAGCAATTCCTGCTCTTCCCACAGAGGCTGATGTTCTCAGCCTGATCAAAGGAGCATAGAAATTTAGTACAACTAAATCGTTTGGTTTTCTTTTTATATATATTTTTTCACCTTTACAATTTTCCTATGGAGTTGCTCCCGATCAATTTAAGATGTTTTGTATGTCTTGGTTTTCTTTGTTATTGTTATTGTTTTATTTTATTTTATTTCCTTTCTGCATCAACGTTAAGATCATATAATTTCGCATGTTTTCTTTCAATTTTGAAAGCAGTGGATGAATAAAAATTTGAGTTCACATCGGCTAGGCCCATAGTTTTATTGTAACTTTTTTTTTTCTTTGAAAAAATGTTTGGATATAATAAACTAGATTTTTGGGTAATTAGTTTAACCTTTGCATGGTCAAATTCTAGACCTTCTACATATAACTTCTTACTCCGAGTCCCAATCCAACCAGTAATAACTTTTTGAAGTAAATAGTGGAATAGCTGCTATGTCTAATTAGTTCAACTGAATATTTTAGTGTCAAGTGGTATATCGGTTTTCATGAAATGAATCCGAGACAGCATGAATTGGATGGGTGTGGATTGTTTGGTTTTAAATTTTAATAACATTTTTTGTCGTTATGTATTACAATTAGGCAGTCTGGTAGTTAATAGGGAAAGGGCAGGGCAGGGACATTAAGGAAATACATCAAAACCATGTGTGTATCATAGTCACAAGCAACTCATTCATTATGGCATTAAGGCAACACACCATGTGTGCAAGCAACTTAGATATTTGACAGCCAAAATCCAACTTTATGGTGATTTGGTGACTTGTTTCTATCATACACAACAACTATTCTTCATGGATTATGTATGCTTCAAATACAATTTGAAGTGTCCTGAGGCGCCCGAACACTGTCTGCTGATTTCTCGTATATGTTTCTTTAGAACAGGCCAAGATAATCGCTTGATTTGATTTCTCGTAAATTTTGAAATCACAAAAGACTGACACCATACCGCATGCCCTCAGTGTAGCAATTAGACCAAAGTGGTCTTTAAAAACAACCATACAAAACATAAAGCACCTAATTTTGCATGGAGGGTTGTGAGCACCTCTAGGGTTAGAAACGATGATCACAAACGCCATGCTAAATTTAACACCTTAAGGTATAATTCTACGCTTTTCTGAACTTCGAATTGACTCGAAGCTACTAAAATGTGATACTACACACAGCTAGTTAACATACTTTGAGTACTTAGTATCTTTAGAGAAGTATGCATATAAACTCATCGATCAACAGATTCATGGACCAGACCAGTTCAGATAGCCGTGCCTTTAACCAAGATCGGGCACCGTGAAGTGCTCATCATCATCATCATCTTGTTTTAGGACTTCCATCCTAGGCTTTTTGTAAGACATATAGGATTTAGAGGCTTTATATGAGGCAACACTGCTGGCGTGCGTTACCGAAAGTTGTGGAACTTCAGCTGCATCTAAACCTTCATGAGGAAACTGTTCGTTGAAAATACCTGTGTCTGCTAGCCATTCAAGCTCTCCAAACTCCAAGGACTGCTTCTGAAAAGAGGGAAAGGAAAATGTTCTTAATATTAAAACAAGGTAAAGGATGACCATCGAAATTATGTGACTCTTAACAAATCATAATGGAAGATAAAAATCTCCTTACCATTGCCCTTAGAGAAATAATATGCAAACAACGTTCAACTTCAAAGTACTAATTCAAGACTCGATGTTATATAAACAGGAATCAAGTGGCAGAATCAGAGTGTACTATAAAGAAGTAAATCTACTACAACTAATTATTGCATTAATTAAAAGAACTAGCTTCTTCCTTCAAGGATCATTTATCAACCAAAAAATTTATGCTTGATTGTGCACAAAGCTAACATTTATACTGCACCATTGAAGTGAACTTCATCACTGTCATTCACTCCTTCATAAATCATAACCTCTCAATCAATGAATTGAAATCTGTCCATCTTCATTCATTAAGAAAATAAACAGAAGTATGTGTGAGCATATTCTTATGTGAGACTTATTTCAGAACTCGAGTCAAGAGATACGACCTGAAAAAAGTTTATAAAAAACGACACACTCTGCTAGTTTTGAAACAATGAGTTAGGCCCAGTATAGAAACCTAAGAATACATCCTAATTATAATCAACAGAATAAAGTCGTCTTACTTTGTCTGGCGAATCAAAGTCACTTAATTCCAATAAGTAATCAACAGCCCAAGAGGATGTAACACTAGGCACTTGCTGAGAAGGAACTTTCACAGGAACTTGTTGTGTGTCTGGTTTTGATGGTTCCACTTGGCTTTTCTCATTACCTTTGGCGCAACTCGAACCTAAAGCCACACGGATTCCGGTCGCAAGGAAGCGCTGGTGGTTCGCAGAAAGACTACCAGCTACGTGAATCGATTCGTCGCAGTCCTTACAGAAGAGTGCTCTGTCTTCAACACAAAATATGAAAGCTGCCTTATCCTATAAGTTACATGTAGGAGAAAGTTTAGAAACAAAATCATCCATGTTCAACTGATATTTCAACTATAACACTTCACTTTAATGTCAAATGAAACTAATCAAATTCCTAGGTTAAAATTGCAAATTCAGCCAATTAACATTGCTTTTCACAAGCATGTGGAAAAATACAATATTTTGACGGATTTAGATCCTCAACAACTTGATTTAAAGATAAATTTTCTCTCTCTAGATCTAATGTTTCTACAGACCAGACCATGAGTGGTTGTAGATAATCCCTATGTGCTAAAATCTGATGTCATCTTTTTCATCTCTAAAGGGTTTAATATTTTAGATTTCTAGATGTTTCCCATTCAAAATAAAATAAAAAATCACACTTTACCCTCTTTAAACCCTAATATTATATATCCTACAAAATTCAATATTTTATCAAATAAATTCATCATGAAGCTCCACATATTTTAATAACAAAAGATGAGACTTTAAAGATTTAAAATAAACTAAAGTTCATGGTAAAATCACATTAATTAGCTCAACTATTAAAATTGATAAAATAAATTATTAAAAAACCAAATCAAATGAAATAAGAGGAAGCAGAAGTAATTATTTATTGTAATTACTTGGCATATGTCACATTTGGGAAGCTTGTTAGATAAAGAATTAAGAAGAAGCCTTTGATGCTTGCTAGCAAGTTTATTAGCAGCATGAACTTCAACATCACATTTGGTACACAAAGCAGCTTCATCAGCACAACAAATCACAGTAGCAGGAGCTTTCTCACACACATCACACTGAATTTTCATCTTCTTCTTCTTCTTTTCAGCTTCTCTCTTCAAACAAGTAATTTAAACTACTTTTTTGGTAAAATATTCCACACCCTTTTGGTTTTTGAAGCCAAAAAAGGGAAAAATATTAGTGGGTCGGTAGAAAGATTAGAACTTCAGAACAAAAGAAAGAAAAAAAAGAGTGAAATGAAAGTGGTAGCTAATGAATAATGTGTTAATTTGGACCATGGAAAAATGGGTGTGATTGTGTGAAAGAGAAGATAAGGATTTTTATTAGATGTTATGTTGTTATGTTACGTAAGGTAGAGTGGGGTCATTGTTAACAATTGTGTGGCTGTGAAAAGAACCACCTTGGACTCACAAGTAGGTGTGGTGGAGCCTATGTTTTTATTGATATTTTTTATGTGTGGTACTTGTCTAGGGCGAATCATGTGCTTTGTCAAGTGGAAACAATGACATTTAAGAGGCTCTATGTATCAAAATCAAACTTGCAAATAAAGGAGGATTCACACGGTTTCGCAAAAGATTTTTTCAATATAATGTCATGGGTGATCAATATACTAATCCCAATTCAATGTATAAGACGTACTATTAATTGCGAAAAAAAAATATTTATGTAGGATAGTGTCACGTGCAAACAACAATTCCATTATAAAATAAAAAACAAAACATCTAAGAAAGTTGGTTTTTATACCCTTAATTAATCCTATACTCCTATTTAAAAATTTGGCATAATTGTAGTTTTGGTTCATCTATTTTAGTTGAATCGTAAAAGTAGTCTTTCTATTTTATTTTTCCCCAGTGTTGGTCCCCTAAACAGAATTTTGGTCTAAAACTTGATGAAATTTTATTTTTTAAAGTCGTACAACACCATTTACGATCAGATTTCAGGTACAATTGTTGCAAATGAGATCTTGAGGCATGATGTGACTTAAATAAATGCAAAAAAAAAATGAAATTTAATCAAATTTTGGACTAAAATTATGTTTGATGGACCAAAACTAGGGAGAAATAAATTGGAGGCACTACTTTTGCGATTCAGCTAAAATAGGGGGACCAAAACTGCAATTAAGCATAAAAAATTTTATGTATGAAATGTTCAAAATACCCTTAACGAAACTATAAAAATTAAAAAGTTGTCTCATACCCCCACAATTTGTCTTTTCTAGAAAAATTGAGTATTGTTCCAAAAAATTGTTTACCGGAAATTTCAGGAGGAATCAAATTTTCAGTTGTCAAATTCAATACCAAAAATTTCAAAAATAAAATTTTTGATATTGATTCATAACTACCGGAAATTTCAAATTTCCAAGATGTTCATCGAAAATTTTATTCGCCACTGAAATTTCCGGAACATTTTTTTTTTTGTAAATTTTTTCTTTTATGTTCTTTTTTTCATTCTATTATTTTAGTGAGGACCAGAGGAGCAAAAACAGGCGTTGAACATTCTCGAGTTCGACGTCCTATACAATCAAATAAGAGAGCTGCAGTTGAGAGAAGAAGAAAGAGTTGTGAATGCTTTAGTCAAATCTATACATACTGATTATTTTTTTCCATCCCTATT
Source organism: Cicer pinnatifidum (assembly GCA_037974775.1). NCBI lineage: Eukaryota > Viridiplantae > Streptophyta > Magnoliopsida > Fabales > Fabaceae > Cicer > Cicer pinnatifidum. The sequence goes on from JBBPBR010000003.1 coordinate 63,592,139, forward strand.
TCAAAAAAATAAAAATAAATAAATAACATACCGGATTTTTAAAATTTTTGATTAAGTATAATAACTATCGAATATTTCAAAAATTGAAATTTCCGGTGAGGTAAATGTAACTAACAGAAATTTCATGACACAAATTTCCGGTATTATAAATACTTTATTGGAAATTTGATAGCGAAATTTTCGATAACATAATTGTACTACTGGAAATTTGAAATACGAAATTTTCGATAGCGAATTTTTATGTATCGAATTTTAATAAAAAAACTTTAGGTATTGGAAATTTGGTTGAGGCGGTGAAATTTTGAAGTAATTTTTTTTTTTACCATTCAATCAATAAATTTTTTAAGGATAATTTTGGGTTTTTAACAAATTAGGAGTATAAGGTTAATTGGGAGTACAAAAGTCAACTTTCAACAAGAAATCTACTGATTAGGTATCAACCAAAGACTTACACTTGAATAAAGTTACACAATTACATGTCTCATACACTTCAGAGAATTCGAACAACATGAATTAAAATCAAAACAAAAATTTGTATACTTAGATTTAATCTTTGTTGAAAGATGTCTTAAACAATTTGGGTCCTTGCATAAAAGCATCACATTCTTTCATGAGTCATTGCAAGATATTTAAAAAAATTTAAATATTGACATTATAAAACTAATACTTGGAGTCTTCAAAAATTTAAGATCCTATGCGGTGGCTCAATCTATATGAGTTGTGCGTCGGTTTTGTCCATGCTCACAAAGCTAATTGGATCTTTTCAAGTAGAAGAGAAGTTGATAGTTCATGTTGGTTAGAAATAATATAATTGCATACTCTTTAAATAGACCAAACACGTGTCATCCAAATCACCTAAAAAAGAAAAATTTCCACTATAACTAAGACTTATCCTTCAAAATTGATGGATGTGCACCTCTACATCGTTAACCAAAGCACAACTAACACTTATCCATCAAAGAACATCCACCCAAATAGATTCGAAAAACGGGCAATTAAGAAACAAATGATGATAGTTTTCTTTAAGCCCACATTGTGTAACACGTAAATTAGAGCCAATCTATGTAACACCCAAGTAATATACATGATCCTTCGTCGGAAGATAACTATGTAAGAGCCTCAACATAAACACTGACAACTTTAAAAACACCAACTTGTTCCACTCCAAATGATGGAACTTTGAGATTTATGTTGAAGAGGATTTTGATAATAACATATACGCATCCTTAAGGACCTTAACCTTATAGATATTGTTCGACCCCGATTTGCAGCACCATTTACAAAGAGTATGATCCTGCAAAATAAATTTATCTAACAACAAAACATAATCTACTACCAAGCCATTCTCCCATTCAAACAACTCCCTACGCCACTCCTAACTCATGACCAACCCTCCTTCATCCACATGCACCATATCTATCACTTTAATATTTTTTATCGTATATAAATTATACAATCTTCTAATTCTATCATGTAACAAGCCTCCATCTACCCACAACCTTCTAAATATTCTCCCCAAACAAACTAAAACAAACGTCATCGACCCTCAACCTTAGAAATAACATAAATAACCTTCCACCAAGACAAATCCTTCTTCAAACCCTTGCATACAACACCATTCACACTACAACATTTATGAAACAAGATTTTAAACCATAAATCCTCCTTGCCACACCTCAATCTCCAACACTATTTATCCAACAAAGCCAAATTAAAAGCTTTTAAATTACGAACCCCTAAACCTCCATTCTCCCTACTAAGGCACACCTTGTCCCATTTAACCTAATGATTTTTTTTTTCTTTTTAGCTCCCCCTCCCTAAAAAATATTTAAATAAAGATTCAATTTTACAAATGATATTTTAAGGATATAAGGAATGAAAATAGACCGGTAATGCATATAAGACAACATTAATGAGAATAAGGTGACATGTCATATGAAAGTCGATCCCATACTCTAGCAATCATAGCCTTCTAGAACACAAATCTAATCAGATTATTGATAAATTCATATGTTATTAAACAAATTTCTAAATTAATTCACTCTTTGTTATGCAAAGGAGAAAAAGAGATGGAGATATATATTATTGTATATTATAGTTGTTTTATAGATTTGATTGAGATTTGAATTGGTTTAAATTGATAAGTATTGATTGTTGAGAAAATAATTAAAGGAGTTTTAAAAAGGGGGGAGTGCAACAACAAAGTAAAAAAATAGGACACATATTGAAAGAAAAAAAAAAGTCGGCACATGACTTTACTCTTATTTTAGGGTTGAGTGCAATTTTAATCTTTATATTTTTATCAATTCATAAAATCAGTCTTCCTATTTTTAAATAAGACAATTTTGATTCTCATTCTAATTTTTTTTAATTAATGATATGATGATGTAGAATCATTAAAATCCATAAAATCCTAACAAAACTATCTAAAAAGTTGGCTTTTAACTTTAAAAAAATTTCATTTTTATAATTTAATTAATGACATATGAATAATAAATTTATCTAAATGACTCTATATCATGAAACCATATATCACATCATTTAAAATATATCAAATTATCATTTTTAAATTTAAAAAATTGAAAAAGTGATCTCGACTTTTAAAATAAAATAATTATTTCTAAAATTGATAAAAATAAAAAGATCAAAAGTAATTAAATATTTATTTTATGCTATGAGCGAATTCCTTTCTTTATTCTTCCTCTTTTTTCCGTGTGCCATTTTTTCCCTATGTTGTTGCACTCTTCTCCTTCTAAAACTCCTTTTATTTTCTTATCACCCTACATCTTCGATCTTATCATAAGTGTTATAATAGATTTTTTGCATTTAATTAAAGACTTATAACAATAATTTTTTAACGCCTTACTCCATCCTCTTTTTCCAATCAAACATTAACGTATTCTGTGTAAAGAAAATATATTAATGTATTCCTATTGTTATAAATATAAAGTAGAGAATAATAATTTAAAAGTGTTATAATATTTATAATATTAATTTGAGATATAATTGAAAAACATATTAATATTATATTTAATACTGAAAACAATGTTATTTTTAAAAATAGTTTTTGTAAATGTTACATCCAAAATAGAATGAAGAGAGGGAATTTTAATTTATGCACTCTTTTTTTCTTACTTATTTTTGTTTTAGTGATTTGATGTTCAAGATAAAAGTGTATTGATAATTTAAAGTTCCACGGTAAAAATAAAATTGTCTTCGTATATTTTGGTTACTCCAATGGTGTTCTCTTTAAAAGAAGTTCATAAGAATTTTGTTTTGATACAATGTGATGTTGTGAATATCAATTACAATTTTTAAACAACAAAAAAGAAAAAAATACAATGAGTTAGTAGAAACTTAAAAGATACAATTTGCGTGGTAAATGAATGTATCTAAAGTGTCTAAAAATTCCTCAAAATATAAACAAAAATTAATAATGTCTTTTATTTAAAATTTAGATCAAACACATTAATTTTATTTGACATATTTTTATTTTTATTTTGGTATATAGAAGGTACAAAGTTATATACACAAATAAAAGTCATGTCATCATATAAAAAATAAAAACATTCTTAATTTTAGATGATCATGAACATAGTTGAAATATGTCGATCTTTATATAATTGTGCAAAAAGTTGGAGAATTATCAAACACATCAATGTGATGTGAGTGTGGTAATAATTTATCGGTAAGAGATGTGAGTGCATTTTTTTTTTTTTTTGAATCTAGCTACTTCATTCAAACAAAAGCAGGATCATTAAAAATAGTAGCAGGTCCATTTGGTGGGACATTCCACAACCAAATCTTAGAAGCCTACAATCTTTGCTAAGCCAACTAACTCATGAACCTTAACATTTAAATTTCTACTAAAATAGTTAACACCAACTACATGTCCTTATACTCTAGATAACATGTTCTTAAATCATCAACAAATTGTTTCCCTGCTATACATTATGATACCACATATGTGTCTATCATTACTTTACTTGTAACTCTTAAAATATAAAATTAATTAAGTGTTATAGAGTGAAGTGATACATATATTGAGTTAAGTTATATTATTGTAATTATATTTGAGATAATTTTTTTTACAATTATATTTGATATGTTGAATGAAATATTTTGATATTTTTATGATGTAGGTAGAAATTGTCACACCACACAAGTTTTTGACTGTTTATTATTTTGTTGTACATATTTATTCCTTTATATTAATAAATAGTTAGATTTTAATTATAAAAGAATAGTTAATGTATGTAATTTTAAATTTAAAAAATAAAAGAAAAACAATAAAAAAAGTAAAAGAAAATATTTAATACTTAAATAAAAGGAATAATTTCTACTTTTTTCTATTGTCTTATCTATTTTTTTTTACAAATATTATAATTACTTTATTTTGTAAATTACTATTATATATTGTGTTTTGCTTTCAACATCAACATATTAGCGGTCCAATTTCTATCAAAGAAAATGAAACTAGTAGTCCAAATTATAACATGAAATGTGAAGATAATTCAATTGACAAAATGTCAGAATTGACGGATTACACCCCAGTCATGGACTAAAATCCTCTGGGTGAAAACGTTGCTACTGTCATTTGTCCTCGTATCCATTCCAAACACAACCTCCAATTAAAAATGCAAGAAAATGAAAAAACACAATTTCATGCTTTTCACTGCAAATTTTTGGTTCGCATACACATACTTTTTGGGTCTTATAAAAATGTCTTTATATTGTACTAGTATAAGTACATAAATAAAGATAATTCTTTTGTTAAATAAAACAAAACTCACACGTTTAAGTTTTTTTATGAAAGGAGTGTGATTTTTTTTTTTATAAGGTGTGGTTTCTAAAAACAAAAAAAAATTAGATTTATGCTATTTTGCCTAAAATTTAATGGTGAATCAGTAAAACTTAAAATATAAAATCGTTCAAAATTTATGAGTTTACCTTAAAATTTTATGATTTTTGTTTGGGTATGGATTTTAAGGCCCAAGCTCAATAATGCATCTTTTAAGCTATATAAGTCTTACATAACCTCTAATAAGATATCTCTTTTTCAAATTATAGTTTCTACCTCAAATATATATTAATGTTAGATATCAAAGTGTTTACAAATGATATCCACCTTTTGAATTTTGGTCAAGTGCCACACTTAGGAGCATTCTTTCCACCACTGAACTTAAGTTCTGAACGGAATAATTTTAATATTTTTATTTTTATATATGTATTATAATAATTAAAGTTTAACAAATATACAATATCTTATGTATATGTATGTATATAGTTTACACCGACATCAAATCAAATGAGAATTCATTGTATCGTAATATAAATCTATAATATAACCGTATTTTAAAAATATATATCAAATTCTCAATTATTATTGAACATAATATAAATCTAATTTGCAATTAACAATGTGTATTTCATTTTCTAATAGTTACTAATCAACATTAAATAGTTTGCACTGTTACTAATAACAAACATAGAACGAAGAAAAATGAAAAGAGGAGGAAGACACAATCCACTAAAATTTCATAAATTAAATGAACAATTTGAATATGATAGAATTACAATATATTTATATACAAGAGAATACAAAAATTTAAATATCTTTACTATTAATATATTATAATATTATTTAATATGCACGTCTTATTGAGAGCCCTAGATCTAGAGTCTTGGATTTGCCATTGATTACAGCTTTCAATAACCACATCGATTGAATTCAAGAATCATGATCAACAAAGCTTCTTTGCAAGATGGTTGATACTTATCCCTCCCTTTGTTTTACAATAATTTTCACATTCTCAAAACAAAAAATTTTAAAAGAGTTTCACTTTTAATTTTTAATGTGTAATTTTATTAGTTGTATTTTTTTTTCTTTTTATTGTAACGTTTAATTGATATAATATACATTAATCTTAACTTGTTATTATTATTCTCTAATTTATATTTTTGATAACGAAAATACACTAAAAATAAATAAAGATAATTTAATAATTTTTTTTAAATTAATTTTATTTATTATATTTTTGTTTCAATAGGTATGACATCCTAAAATGCATGATAGGAATAAATTATCATTCTTCTATATTAAAAACAAACATGATTCGTGGATATTTTTAAATTAAACTTATTGTCCCAAATTTAAATTTCGTCCACATACATAGTACTATATATATAATAGGTCTTTTTATTATATAACATCTTTTTTATTAAACCATGGCGTAAAACATCTCATGGTAACAAGAAACATGGAGGGTAAAGCCATTGTGACCCTATAAGCCCTTATTCCAAGCCTTCTCTTGTGCATCCCTCTACGCATACCCAAAACAACTCTCATTGCACCTTCATTGACCTCTTTCATTGACCTTTTCATCTTCTCTTTGAAACTACCATCTTCTCTTTCCAAATTTAAATGATAACTATTAAGAAATGCTCGCCTCGCGTACCAAAATTCGCGACCGCGAAGCGACCATGATCCATCGTCGAGTTGCAAGTTTGGTGTTACTTGGAGTTGAAGGGAGGTGTCATTAGAAAAATGTGCATCAAAATTGTTGGACAATTTGATGGGTTGAATTTTGGAATTCTTCATTGAGAAAGGATAAGAAAATTTTGGAGTGAAGAGGCAATGGCTTTGTACAAAAGGATTTATAGATAAAAGATTTGTTTTGATTTGATTTGGCTTTTGTACTCTAAATTAAGTAGTTAAACCGTAGAGGAAATGAGGGTGTTAAGGTTGGTTGTTTTGTTGCACCCAAGATTAACTAAACCTTTAATAAAGTTTTATATGAATGAATAAATTATTCGTTTATTTACAATTAACTATCCTGCTGGTTGGTTCCCAAGTATTTGAATGCGACTTTTCCTTCTTGAATGGGGAAAGTGAAAGTTGTTTGTTTTTATTAATTTTCTAATTTGTTTACAATGAATTTATTCGCCAAAATTTTATAATTCTTGTTGATTTATAAATATATTATTATAAATTCGCATACGAATATATATATATATATATATATATATATAATTTTATTTTTAAAAATATAAATATATATCATAATTATAATTAACTAAACATAAATATGTATGGTTTGTTCATCTATCTATGTAACTAACTAAACAGCCATTTAAATAGTCATTTCTTCTACAATTTGAAATGTTTTCATAAAAGTTCAACCCATTTTATAAAAAACATCTATGTAACTAACTAAACAACCATTTATCTAGTCATCTCTTTTACAATTTTGCATTCAATTTTTAATGTTACTCATTTAACAAACACTTAACCATTCAATTTCTCTTTAAAAATACATAAAAATAATTTATTAGACTTAAAAAACTAGACAAAGAAAAAATTCAATATTTATATATCACGATTATTCGTCTTTTAAAACTATTAATCAATTACTTGATAGAATAACTAAACCAAAAAATAATATAAATTAGTAATTTTTTCATTTTACTGCATAAATTTTGATTTTAGATGTATAGACGTTAATCAATTAATGAAACTATGTACATTAATGTATATAATATATAATATTAATATTTTTTCTTCTCAAAACATAATAGTAGGGGCTGGAGTTGGAGCCCCATTATGTCTAACTTAGGTCCATCCTTGTATGCAAACTAAGATTTGATGCCAAATAAGGGATTTGGATCTCATGTTGAAAATCATTATGAAGGAATTATGAAGTATATGTAAGATATTTTTTTAATTATAATTAATTGAATCCCACAATTTTAAAAAATATACAAGTGAATTTTAATAGTTAAATTTCTCACATAACTCTCTCTTTTATATTATTTTTTATTTATTTAAAAAGTAACGAAAAAGTACCATCTATGTAGAATGTAGTTTTAGATATTACCCTAATAAATTATTGTGATGAACATAAAGATGAAAAATTGATAATGATTGATAATTAAATAAGCACATGGTTCACGAAATCGCAAAACACGTCTACACTATTACCTCAATCAAGGTGAGTCTTTTTCTCAACCCAATTCTTCATTTCTCACAAAACAAAAACCCCATTTTTCCCTTTTCGAATCTCACCACAACCCTTTAACCGTTTCATACAATTCAGCTTCTTCACAAACTCCCCTTCTTTCTCTGAAGACAAAGGTACAACCTTTATGGTATTGTTTTCGTGCTATCCATTTTCTTTTTGCAGAAAGGGTTCTGTTTCTATGGTTGGTAAAGTTTGCACAAATTTTCGTTTGGTGGGTCATAGTAATTTGTGATTTTTCTAGAAAAATATAACAAGTAAATAAAAACCCTTGAATTTGGTTGAATTGGGTTGTATAGAATTTTGTTGTTTTGTTTGATTGAAGAATTAATCACCCTTTTTGCTGAAGTTTTAATTTTGCAATTGCTGCATAAGTTTAGTAGTAGCATAGCTATAGATTCAAGAGGGTTTGTGAAATTAGAAGTGATTTTGGGAAAATGGGGAAGCCTTTGATTTATGAGATCTTGGAAAAACCAGCCACAAGTTGCATTATAGGAATATGCAGTGCTATTTGGTTCTATATACAGAAGAAAAATATTGGGTATTCACATGTGGGTCTGAGTTATGAGACTGCAATGGAAGGGCAACATTGGAGAATAATCACTTCTGCATTTTCTCATATAAGTATAATTCATCTTGTTTTTAATATGAGTGCACTTTGGAGTCTTGGTGTGGTAGAGCAGTTGGAAAATGTAGGTCTCGGTGTCGAGTATTATTTGCAGTATACACTTGTGATGGTTGTTGTATCAGGGGTGTTGGTTTTGGCTATGTATCATTTGTTGATTCAGAGGTTCAAGGTTGAGTATTTTCGCCGAGTTACGGCTGTTGGATATTCTTGTGTTGTTTTTGGTTGGATGACGATTCTTTCTGTGAAGCAACCTTCTTCCAAGTTGAATCTCTTTGGATTTCTTTCACTTCCTATCAGTTTTGCCCCATTTGAATCGCTTGTCTTCACTTCGATTATTGTTCCTCAGGCAAGTTTTCTTGGCCATTTATCGGGGATTGTTGTTGGATATGCTATAGCTTGGGGTTTGATTCATGGGATGACTAATTACTGGGCACTTTCTTTATTGGGTTGGATTGTTCTTGTCTTTGTTTTGAGTTTGAAGAAATCTGGTGTACTTGACCTGAACTTCATTGAGATTGAATCTGTTACCGATCCTTCCTTACCGTCTGTGCGGTTTTTGGGATCTGGCAATGGCAGAACCCTGCAGATGAGTGCATTGCCAGATGGAAATGTTGAACTTGTTTAATGTTGAACTGATATATTATTGTTATGTAACATCGACACAATCAATATTGAAAGCAATATGACTCCATTTTTTTCCAATATAGTATTTGTTCAAAGTTTCATAATTTTTTTGTTTTAAGTGTTTGCATCTTTAGCTATATGATAATGAATGTTTTCAGATGATGTATGCCAATTCGATGAAGTGACACTGTTTATTTCATTATCCTGCTACTTTTTGCTCCTTCCTTGAGTTTTGTTGATGTTATTTTTGCTTTCATAAAATTATGCTTATTCATTGTGTAAGGACTCAAACCGGAACTCTAAACATAGCTGGGACGATAAGCTGGTCTTCCAATGATTTTATACATTGGTTTGGTTTTTCATAATGTAAAATAAGCCTTAATTTAGGGATCAGATCACATTGATGTCTAAAAACATATTGACAAAAAGAAGCTAGTGTTTGAGGAACCAATTTGATACTAAAGTTGAACGGACAAATTTGATAATTTATACTAAGTCATCAAAGTATCTAGCTTCTATGATGATCTTCCCAGACAACTAGCCTTGCATATTGTGACACTGGTATTTTAAAAAATAAAGTTTACTTTTAAAATTCAACTAGTGTGCGTGTGCGTGCGTGCTTGTGTGTTTAGACATATGTTTTCTTCATTGAATCTAATTTGAATTGTTAAAATGAGCAGATTTGGAAGTCTGATTAAGTTTACATTTTTATGATTCTTGAGAATAAGCAATTTATCCGTGAGAGTTGCTATTTAGTCCGAAGGCGTAGCCTCGAGAAAGCGCTATTTTTCTGTCTTTTATTTTAAAAAATTAAAACCAGAATATTGCAATCTCTACCATTCCCCATATAGAAATAATCCTTCAAAACCACTTCTCATGGGTTCTGTGTCTGTAAAAGTGAAATTCTACAAATCATCGCAATCGCTTAAACATGTCATGATTTATTGAAGTGCAATTTAATCATATAACCTATTATTACTTAAAGCAATTTTCAATTTCTTTTTGGATTGACTGCAAATACCATCTAATGCCAATACATAATTGTATAATTGGGAAATTTCAGAGAGACAGAGGGAAATGAGATGCTTAAACCGTCTAATGCTTTGGGATTTCACCAATACGATGGAGGTGGGTATTACGAGCCAAAAAAGCTATTGATGGCGATTATCGGTTCCAGTAAAGAGTTCAAAATGGAGATGAAAGACAAAAACAACACTTCGTTTGTTCATTTTATACAATAACTTTCTCGTATTATCTAGCAATTTCCTAATTATAATTACTAAATTAAAAATAACTATACATCAGAATAAAAATCAGTTTAAAACACCTAATGACCAGACAACAGATTGTTATGATTTTAGTTCGCATACAAAGACTAATTTGTAATCTATAAAGATTACAAAAATAAATTATTAGTAATCAAGTCAGGACTCAATAGAAGGTAGTAAGTAGTAACTAGTAAGAACTAAGAAAGACAATATGCAGTAATCAAGTCAAGATTCAAGAGAAGGTAGTAACTAGTAAGAACTAAGAAAGACAGAATGCTAGTAATTGTTTGTGTTTACAAGCCTGCAGCTAAATATCATAATATATTTGACTAAAATACAAGCAAACTATTAAGTGAACTAAAAACTGAATAGGTTTCATTTCTTTCCTCTCTCGTGTGTGTTTGGATTGCCATCATAAACCCTTCAACTTACATTTGCACACCGAAACCTGAATTTTTGCAAACTAAATTTTTACTTTCACATATAGTTGAAATGGATTGAAACGTAATTTTGTAAATATGACTCTTGTTTGGATTTGAGTTATAAAACTACATATGTACGTTTGGACCCAAAACATCTATACAATTTTATTTAGAATTTTGTGAGCTTGAAGTAGAGCCATCTTCTTGAGAACCTGAATGAAGAATGTTCCCAATTGAATTCCACAATCTTGTTGGCAAAGATTTTTGTAAGTTACCGGTGCTGGCAACATATGATGGCTCAATTGATCTAGCAGAAGCAGGATCAAGATTAGAAAATCTGAATGCACCCAAGAGTTTTTCTGGAAGCTCTGATTCAGATTGTCCCTCAATAAGAAAAGCCAGGTCAACAGTCAAAGTTGTCACATAACCAAACGCCAAATGAACTATCGCAGATGCAACCATAGAAGATCCAATATCAATATCTACTTCTATGAAATTTTCTGTCACACTGTATTTACATGAAAGTGCACGCCCGATTATGCATATTGCTTGCTCCCCAACAGCTTTTCTCACAATCCAAGGACCATTAACAATATTGGCAATCATCTTAAGTCTTGAGTTTCTATAAGCATCATCACCTTTCAAGAATCTATCCATAAGTGAGCCCTCAACAATAGGTTCTTTGTTTGTAAAATAAGCCACAGCACTATAGTTATCTTTGGTTGGAAGTTGAAGATTGAATGCCCACACAAAAGGCCTATCACCATCTGGAAACTCGTTCTCGATGACCTTCCTAACTCTGCTATTTGGATGCTTCAATATCTCACCAATTTTCATCGAACTTGTTATCCAATCAAATCCAAGAGGCTTGAGCAGATAGTCACTTCCTGGAATCTTAACCTTTGTGGTAAAATACTCAGGACCTCTAACCATGAATACATCTCCAGGTGGTGAAGCCCAACCATTTGAACACTTATCTTGATCAAGAAAGGGAAAGGCTCCTTCAGATCTTATTCTATCTATCCATTCTGATTTCTTTTGATCCTCTGGGCCAGCCATCGTATGTACTGTTTTCATGTAGTAATACACAAAAATAAGCTCATGGAATTGCTAAGGCTAACACAACCAAAAGATAAATAAATATGATTCAAGTCAGGATCAGTTCAACCTAGGTTGAGGCCTAAAGAAAAATATGTGAATGTAAGGCCTTAATGTCAAGAAAATAGATTTAGAGGCTCTCGTGTGACTTCTGTAACACGAAGGTATGTTTGGATGGGCAGTATAGAGTAGAATGAAATGTATTAACCTAGTTGAATATTCAAAAATGGGTGTTGTTCAATTACATTCCATTCCATAAATTCCATCCTATACCACCGATCCGAACATATCCGAAAGGTCAAGTTGCACATGGATTAAGAGAGCTATTTACAACATGAAATTTTTTGGCATTTCAGTGATAGGGCCTCGCTAGCTTGACCCTTTGGGGGCGCTGAGCTGAGCCATAGATACATACATATGTTGACAAATGGTCTAAAAGTGCATAAAAATTAGCAAATACAAGTAATAAAGTGCAAAGAAATATGACAGAACTCAAATAAGGCTCTCAATTTACCTAGTTAGATGCTGTTCATCTTGCTTTTCCTCCAAATTTTTGCCTGGAATTAATCAACTATTTAACTTCTGTGCAATTTTCCTTGCCAAATTGAAGCGTATTATTATTCCCTATACACAATAAAAATAAATAAATAAATAAGAAAGGTATTATTACAATGACCACATTGAATACACTGCCACCCTCTATATGCTAACAATGAAACGGTTGAAATTGAGCTATTCTATGATGATTGATGATGATGATGATGATACATGTTAATCTTAGAACAGAATAAATAAATAAATTCTTTAGAAATCACGTGCACCCTTGTGGAAGAAATCAGAGTAAACACGTGCGTTCATAACTGCAACAACCACATTTAGTTAAACTTTATCTGTCTTAACAATAACCCCAGAAGATGTTAATGAAAATAAACGGAAATTCAACAATAGATTATCGTATAATAATAATAATAATTAGTTAATGAATGATTGTGGTAATTGAAACAGAATAAGTGTAGACATACATAGCTGTAGACGTAGAAGGGACGAGATTTGTGAGCTGTGAGAAGAGAAATGTAGATCTGGAATTAGGGTTTAGCGATGCAAATTTAGAATATGCTTTGCTTGCTTCAGGATCTCAAATACCTCTCCCTTTAAATCAAAACGCTTTTACCTCTTTCTTTCTCCCTCCATCTCATTTTAATAATCTCAGTTCAATTGCGCCGGATTTTTTTTTAATGATAAAATCAGTTCTTTTACTCAACTACTCTTATTAAGATTATAATTAATTGAAAAATTCGATTTTGAGATAAAATAACTAAAAGTTTATTAATTTGAGATAAAGAAAGAAAAATGAGATATCCACTTTATTATCTATTATTTTAAGAAAATCACAAATGAGACGGGGAGTAATTTTTTGTGCAAATATTTACTACTTTTATTATTTATTATAAAAATTAATTTTTTTCATTTTTATTAAAAAAATTGATAAAATAGATAATATGTTTATTTAATGTATTTATGTTTTTAAATTGATTTTTCTGTTTGAATGTGTTAAATTTAATTTTTTATGTTTCAAGACAAATTATATTATTAATAAGGATTATGTTTGGAAAAAATTAATAAAGGATAATGAAAATAGTTATTATATTTAGGAAGATTTTATTAAAATAATGCATATAATTAAGGAGAATTTTTTTTTCTCAGTGTCGTCAATTGTCAAATCTACTATATAGAATTTATCAAACTTATGTCATCATACATTTTCGTAAGTCAAATTGGTGCTAGTTGTTGCACCAAGTGCTAAAGCGTGGGTATTTCGTATCCATTGAATAAAGACATTTTGTAATTGTAAGCAGTATCTAAAAACATATCTTAAAGGCGTCCTACAACACTCATGGTATTATTATGAATATATTAAACAAAATTGTAAAAGTCTAAAAATATACACACTTAATTGAGATATGATATAATTGTATCGCGATGTATAAGGACATGATCTAATAGGTCATTGTATTGAGTAGTTAGATCATAGTCTCTGACCATAAAAGTGGTTGGATATACATCAACACTAACTATAAGAAATTCATCAATCCACATGTGATGTATGAACAATGACAGTTGTGTATAAGGTTATCAAAATCGTGTATTAACATGTAAATTCATACGAATTTACATATTTATGTCCAAAAAACGCAATAACTCGCTAGTAGATTTGAAAATTGGTAAATTCATTTTGAAAACTGGATAAACACAAATGAATACACGAACTTACAATAAATTTAGTTGATCTCGACAAATATACCAATTTTACCCTAATTTTTGAAGTCAAATTAAAAAACTTATCTATTTTCACTATTCTCCAACACGTTTCAAACTACAATTACTCTTCTCATATTCAAAAAAACCATTATCATCTTCTTACTTTGAACTCGCGCACAACTTTACATTCACTTTGAACGACCAGTAAATCGCGAACAACTGATGAGTATTGAATGGTAGTATAATTTACTTAATTGAATTTGGTACTAGTATATGGTATGAAACTTTATGGTAATTTTATATATTTTTGCTTTAAAATTAAATTAAAAATTTGAATTATTGATAAATTTATAGTATTATAAAAATATATATGTCTTTTATATAATAATTTAATATTATTTAAATATGAGGTAAATTCTATGTATCAAGTTTACGCATTAAATTTATATATGGAAAATAAATTTACCTAAAAACTTAAAAATAAATTTATTATGAATAAGCAAACATAATATCATATATATATATATATATATATATATATATATATATATATTAAACTACTATAATAGTTAAATAATCTAACATAGTTAGATTAACAGATAATTGAACCTTTCATGACCTTGTTAAGATTTCATATAAACCTTTATAATTCTCGTGTAAATGGAATTTTGAGCCTCTAAAATATAAATAGTGGTTTAATATAAATTAATATCCGTAAAAGAATATATATAAATAATAATAATATATATCTAAAAATCTGTTGGATATAAATTATTTGTTTTTCTAATTGATTTTTTTCTGTGTAAGAGAGTGATGGAATTTCAGTTTTAATATTTGTGGTATGTTATTAATTTAAAATTCAATTTAAAACAATTATATTGTTAAGAGAAAAAAAATTATAAATTAGATTTGATTTAAATTTTAGAAGAAAAAAAATATTCTTAAGAGTTAAGTAATATACAAAAAATTTGTCCAAACCACAAAGTAATTTACAAAGAAAAAAAAGTTCAACCAAAATCCGTAATAACTTGCATTATTTATATTATGATATAGATTATTACTATTATTGTTGAAAAAAAAAAAGGATTATTACTATTATTTGGTTTGTTTTATTTAAATTTTTTGGGAAAATGACCTTGTTGGTTCCGAACGGCAACATAAAAGCAAACCATGAGGCGTAGACACCAAGGCGGATATGCAAGCATTTAGGTGCTTTGTCACTTATTGACAATTCTTTCTTTTGGATCCTCTTAAGAAAACAAAACCATTTACATAATATTAAGTTTGCAATTAATATATATACACTAATACTCCACCCATTTTTTTTTTATAAGAGACAATTAAAAGATTTATACATAACAATTAACTTATAATTTATTCAATAAAAATTAGTATATTTGATCTATAATTTAAATTAAATACATTAATTTTTAGTCTATAATTTGAATATTTAATCCGGAAAATCCAATCCAAATTGTAACGATAATGATATTTAAGTGTTTGAGTTCAAAATTGAGATTCATCGCATTTCAGAAAAAATTGAGATTCACCACTTAATATTTAAAGTGAGTCTAACTACTAAACTATTTAATTTTTTATTATTATTATTATTTAGATATTTGTATATGTATTTTTAAGAAATTTTGGTTAAACAATGTATTTCAAGAATCCATTGGTAATAGTAAACTTTGAGTTGAACTATTAAAAAAACATAAGAAGACCGATAACCTTCAAATCGTTGAGTCAAAAGATAAACCTTCAAGTCTGGTAACTCTAGGACCATCTCCAATGGGATGCTTAAAATAAGCATTGATACCAAATTACCAAATAGGTAGGAGAGAAAAAAGAGACTAAAATCGAGGGTAAAAGCTGTTGTGGGAATTGAGTTTCAACTTCAAGGAGGGTTCACATGTTTCTAGTGCCAAAGCATGGAACATAACAAGAATTGGCTTCATGTTGCTCTCAACAGTGAGAGTGTGCAACGACAATGCTGCATTGTTTCACCTTCTGCTGATGTTCAAGGGTGAAGATAGTGACCAAAAAAAAGTTGGTGGGTTGTCTTGTGGTCACGCCCCTGTGACCAAGCAATGTCTTGCAAGATGTCAGAAAGATATATACTAAACAGACTATAACCGATAAAAATATTGGCTTCATGTTTGTCTTATATTATTCTGCCGCGCTTCTGCTACTTATACATCATATCAAACACACTCTTAAGTCTACGAAACACTGATCAAAAGCCAATAAGCACAATTTCGTCCGTACTACTGCTTATTTACAAAGCCTATGCCAAGTTCATCAAATTCAATGACATATGTTTTACATTAACAATAGACTACATTCCCATAATAATCCTATTAATGTGTGTATGCATTGCCTTTCATATAAGTTTTAAATTTATTTCAAGAAAGTTTGGAGACAAAACAAGAATGTGAGAAATCCAGTATTACTACTCTACAACTTCAACTCACGACAACCAAGCAACTCATACGAAGTAACATGGTGCACCAAAACAATATCCCAGAGCTGCAATTACCATTAGGGGTAGCTGAATCCCATAAAGAAGCAAATCAGAAAATATAGTCTGGAAGTTGGAGAGGGAAGCTTGCAACTGTAGCTAGGAATGGATCTCCTTTTGGGTCTGCCAATCTGAAATCAGACAAACAAGACACATTAGTTAATTGGCGATAACAAATGAACTTATTTAGTTTTAAATGCATGAGTTTTGATGCTTGCACGGTATCCACACCCTATGCCATCCTTGGAAAGATTAAGATTTGAATAGTGGGCATATCCCAAAAATTACATTGGTTTAAATTGGATCCACTACATTCACCTGCAAGCTAATGTCTCACCCATAATAAACCAATGGAAGAAAAAAGGTCTGGATTTATTGATACTATAGTAAACCAGAAAACACACCATTACGCTACAGACCTCAAAGTTTGGACAGTCTCATGTTTCCCTATCCAAATAATCATTCATAACCAATTGACTTACGGAAAAATCCTGGGTGCATTTTCCTTAAGTGCTTTTCGCATGGTTCTTCACATAAAACACACTTTTTGTGGTTATAACCAACTTTGAGAAAATTATGAATTTGATAAAATCATGGTTGGTTAAGTTAACAACCATACGAAAAGTAACTAAGGAAATGCACATAAGTTTTATCCTGTACTTAACTTAGCTTACTGAAGTCCCTAAACAACAGCTATCTGTGATTTTGAATATAGTGAAACTTTAATTTCATCCCACAAAACTGGGTACTGCAAAGACATTTAAACAAAATCATGTGATTCACAAACAATAATAATAAAAGAAAAGCATACCTTCCAGGTACAAAGGTAAAGGAACCTTCAATGGAACCTGATGATGTTGGTAGAGATGTGCAACTCTGATAAACAAATTCTTTATCACCAGGACACAAAAGTGGGTACTGCAAGGACATTTATAGAAGTAAAAACTCAGTAGTTGGCCACTTCATTCAACTACAAATACTTGCATTCAGGAGGATCAAGACAGTTTTCTTATAAAATTTATAAGTTCTAAGGCGCACTTCCAAAACTACAAATAATAGACCTTCATTCTTTGTGGAAACTAGAACCACCAAATCAGTACAATGTTTATGAGGCTTGCAAGGTTGGACTTGAGGAAGACTCATCTCCTTGCAATTAAAAAATGATACTCTGACATTTTATATATTTTAACAAATGCAATTAAACAATATCTTGTACTCCAAAAGTCAAGCATGTATTAGACAAGAATGCAAGTTTATTAAATGGACAGTACTATATAAAAAGGAAAAAACAAACTATACCCTTCCTATAACAGCTTCTCCATTGACATCAGCTACTACATTATCATTAGCACGGATGATCCAGCGTCTCCTATAAAGCTGGCAGGATCCGTGGGACATTCCATTGATCACACATCCTTGAGGTTGTAAGGACAGGCGAATTGAATAAGCAAATAAGTACTTCTCAAGGTCATCTTGAAGATCAACCAACTCAGGGATAACCATTGCAGAGGCACGAACCTTAAGAAAAAAGAAACACTTGTAAGTTTAACCAACACATGAAAAACAATCACAAGAAATAAGCAATACTCCTAAAACTATCCAGTGATCATAAGAATAGACAAGTGAATTGGAATATTCCGTGCAATGCCAATGAGAAAAAATCACCATAAAGACAAAAACAAAGCTTTTAGCAGCAGATCTCGTAGAATTTGATATGATATAAATCGTAAAACGTCTAGGAGGCATATAGTATAACATGCCAAGTATTATATGACATGACAAGTTGACAATATATATCCCATGCATCCCAATATGACAAAAAAAAAAAAAAAATGCACCAAATAAACAAAGCTAATAGAGCAAGCATAACGGATAATATACACTATCCTACCTGCACACCATTAGTTACAGCAGTTGAACAAAGAGGGGATTCTTCTGGGAAAAGATTAATGCTTTTGTCATCTCCTTCGCCATGTAGTTTGATATCGCCACGTTGTAAACGGCGGCCATGTTCTTCTAACCACAATAGCATGGCATCCTGTATCTGTTCGCTATCCAATTCACAATTCAAATTAACCAGATTAATGGGTACAGATGGGATCATGTCTCTATGGCTAAGAAGATTTCTTGTTCCAACATACAGTTGACCATTAGAACAGTTAAGAAAAAACAACTTCTCAGTGTACATGGATGAAGCAGCCACAAGAACACACTTGGATCTTCTTAAAAACTCTAAGATGGGTGCAATTTTCTGAGTTTCTAGGATTACCTGACTTAAAGGTAATAAATAAACATTAACCAAATGATCATAAAAGGTGTAGCCACCAATTATTCCCAAAGAACTTCCAAATGTGTTGGTATCAGGATCTAAATGATCTAATCTTGAAATTTCTTGTCCATTATGAAAACGGTAAATGAGCCTTGTAGGAAGAGGCAATTTGACATTTAATACATCCTCCAACTCTTGAATCTCAGCTTCTGAAGCACCTTTACAAAGAGTAGCTTTCGCTTCTGGAAAATGATTGGTTAACCAATCGTTTATTCTGTCCCAGCACCTTTTTACACGCTTAACAAGAGACCAAGGATACATAACAAAAGCTTCTCTCCAAGTTTCATAAGCTTCCTGCACAGTACAGAGAATAAATATTGCAATTTGAAAACAAAAACAGAAATTATCATTATAACCATAAATGAAAGTGTTACCTTGAAGGAAGCGAGAGGGTTTCCGAGATGATCAACAGGTTGAGTGAGATGAAGTTCACGTGAACAGATTTTGAACCAAAGAGTGTCGTCGGAAGTGAAAGACCTAAACCTGTTGTTGACACAAGAAACTCTCGCAATGTCTTCGGGATTAAGCTTTTCCATAATCATTTGAAGCGCTAAACCTCCCACCGATTCCAAATCCATCTTTCTCGATCGCTGTCTCTTTGCTACCAAACTCAATCAAATGTCTATCTTACTCACAAATTCGCTCTGCTTTGTTCTTCTGCTTCTACCATACACAAATTGGGAGAACCTCTTCTCATTTATTATTGTTATTTTTTAATGATAAAAAATTAAAGACTAAGATTACTTCAATGGATATACACTGTAAATTAATTTTAATTTCACACATGGAAATATCAAAATGACTTTTATGTCAATTACTTTATGGAGTTTTTTTGTCTATAAGTTAGAAATTAAAAGAATATTTTGACTGACTTTAAATAATTTGAGAAAATAACTTAAACAATTTGATATAGTAATTTAATATTTTGTAAATTTAAAATTTAAAATTTAAAATTAAATATATTTACAATTTTAAAGTCTAAATCTAAATGGTGGTTTATTTGATAAAGAACTC
>JBBPBR010000003.1:63613804-63625095 GCA_037974775.1 Cicer pinnatifidum
AAAAAACAAACAAACAAAAACAAAACTCTTTTTTTTTCCAATGTTAACAAGCTAACCCAAAAGAAAAAGTTATCAATAAAACAAACGCACCCTTTTACTAACAAAAATCCACAGTCGGTTATAATTTTTTTTCGTACGTCATTACACGTTTGAGATGGAATAAAGTTATACACATTGAACAAAAACAAAAATCAAAATCCAACCTTACAAATTTGTAGTTTGTTTGTAAATAGAATATTTGTTAGGAAGGAAGAGACTAAAGATCCTTTTCTGATTAAATAATTTATACAAATCCCTGCGAAATTTGTCAAATTGACAGCAGCTTTGTTGCAAGCAGAGCGTACATGTGCGTCTGTCTAACCACAGCCATTACCTACGCGTCCATAAAGGGTACAAAATAAACGTCAAGATTAGGATATGAATATTTCGCAAAAACAACATTAAAAAAAATTATGTTAAAACGACTACAGCTATTATAAATCGAGATTTTACCCCATGAATAGGTTTACTAATTTTATAGATATTACGGAATCCCCATCATTCATTATTTTTTACTGTAAAAAATCATTGGGAATTCTGAAATCAACGCGGACGGACGATGAACAAAAGTATGACATTAACCATCGAATGAGGGACTTAATATATACTGGTTTGCATAGATACCGAACCAGAATTTTTAAGCATGCGCATTTCTTATGCAGCCTTCAAATTGAGCACGACACGTGATTGATTCACATATACAGCCAAATAGAACATCCTTAATGAATAACGAGAGCTTAGATGCGAGAAAGAATTGAAGTCCAAAAATATTTTTCACAAAACAATGACAGCATATTAATTTATTACATGATCTTAAACTAAATTTCACCATTTAACACTGCGTCACCTAATTCTAGTTATTGAAACGTCTTATGATATAAGAACTTTACGCATTCGGAATGAATACCCAGCAAGACTAAAGAACTTCAAGTGCAATACTATGGATGGACTCTATCTATTAATCACTTAACATCAATTTTTCGATATAAATTATAAATTTACTGTAAAGGTTTATGTTAAATAGTCTATAAAATAGTTTGTAAAATCTAATTCAACTGACAAATATCAATATTGTCAAGCTAAATATCATGTCATAAGTTCAAATTCAGGATTTGATAGTTGTGTTAATCACTCCGTCTATAGAACAAAAACAAACTAAAAATATTATATAAAGTAAATAGCTTGCATGGCATGCTGTGAATTGAAAAATATTACCAACAATATCTACAATACTGCATCTTAGTTATTTTCTTTCCAAAAAACACGCTTATTACATTCCTGTGTTAAATTCTTTCTGAATAGAATGAAAGTAGTTGTGCACGAATACTCGCAATCAATGGAACATTAAAAATCTAGTACACTCTTATTTTCTAAGTTTTATTAAGTCTAAAAAACTGGCTCTGTTATTTTTCACAGGGAAAGCCTCATCAATGATGTAAAGCAATTTTACCTAAATTGTACATAACATTTTACAGTAGTTGATTATTATTATCATCTTGTTGAATTTTCAGCTGTAATAGCTTCCAACAAAAGCCATCATCAGGATTGATTGAAACATGAGCGCATATAATTCAATGTTTGCAACAAATCTGATTAAGTTCCTAACATTTTTAAAGCATTTTTATGAAAAGCAAACAAGTAATTTCCATGGGGATGACTTTTCCTAAGGATAGACACTAGTCTTGTTAACTTAAGTTGGCCTTTATATTAGGAGCTAAGAGGCTGAGACTAACCACATGGATATTGTAGAAATGTACAAAGTGAGTGCAGTTAGGACTTTAAGCTTTCCGTCTGTAATTTCAAAATTGACATCAGTTGGAAAACTCATTAGGACTAGATTCACGGTTGCTATAAATTTCAGTGGGTATTAAGATCTTGGGGTTATAATTTTCACATTATTACACCTTTCAAACCCCTCAGTAAAATTTATAATTTGAGTTCTCAATATTGGAGTAATGATAATGACAAAGGAAATATAGAAAAATTATTGGGAAGCCACAATGGAATGTGGTACCAAATTTGTTGGTTGGTTCGGTCAACCAATCTCTGGTTATGGTAAGATGGGAAGGTAGTAAACGATGGCAACTTAAAATATACAAATTTAATCACAGCAAGTTATCTTTATAATCTTTAGAAGCACATTAAAATTCTTACATAGTGGAAAATACACCTCAGTAATATCAGTTAAGAAGGGGATGGATTTCCAGCCCTAAAAACTACCTTCCGAAGAGAGAGAAAAAAAGAGGAGAGATCACAGCCTTAAGTTAAAATAATGGGATACAAAACTTAGAAGCAAAAGCTATTATCATGCATGTGCAGTAGAGCTGAGTTCAAGAATCAATATGCCAAGGGTTTATGTCACAATACTGTTATCTATGAACAAATTCAACCGAGAAGGTAAACTACAGCCATTATAAAAACAAAGAGAAAATATGACGTACATAAAAAGAAAATGAACCGAGCATGTGATGAAACTTAAAGCCTAACAAATTTAAATCAACCACAAATAGGATAATAACATGATATTGAAAAGAATTTCTGACATCACAAAATAAATAAGCAGAATGTGCACTTCAAATGGGTATTTGCTACACTACATCAGAACTGTAATACAAGTATATTTGTATGAATACAAGAGGGGTTGGTACAGAATTAATGTTTTAAAATTTGAAACTCGGTCAGGTTTACCAAGGAAAGTAATGTAGAAATATTAGTTTGGGAAAAATTATAAGTAAAAAGATGAAACCATGGTATTTGGGAGAAGAATATAAATATGGTCATAACTTCTATATGTTAAAAAAAATCATCTTAGATAAGTGAATAGCAGGGATGGATATATAAAGGATTTCACCCATTCAAAAGAATTAGTTATGGGAGGTTACTTACAGAAAACAGTTCTCATTGTTGAATGCCTGGCCCATGTCCTCCTTGAGTTTGCTGCTGCTGTATTTGGAGTAGAAGATTGGCAGCAAACTGTAAAGTTGACTGGTATCGCTGGTTCTTATCAGCCTCCATTTCTGGGTTGCCTTGACCAATTCCATAGGCAGGATGCTGCTGAATGGGAGGATTGGAGTTCATTTGGTCTGCTGTATATGGCATGACAGGTTGATGCTGAGGATTATTAGGTTGCTGGAAAGGCTGAGAGTTATTACTAGGTTGCTGGAAAGGCTGGGAGTTATTACTAGGTTGCTGGAAAGGCTGGGAGTTATTACTAGGTTGCTGGAAAGGCTGGGAGTTATTATTAGGTTGCTGGAAAGGCTGGGAGTTGTATAAAGCAGAGGGGTCACTTCCTGGCACCACACCAAAGCCTTTTTGAGTATTGGAAGGAACTTCAACCTGATACTGATGACTGAAATGGGAGGAGGATGCAGCTACCTGCCCACTTTGAGTAGGTGTCACGAAATTAGGCATGTGTCTAGATGAATTCACACCTTGCTGTTGCTGGCTAACAACATTGTCTGGAATATGAGAACTGCCAGAGAACACTTGAGCAGTGTGGCCAGGAGCTGATGCTGGTGGATAAGGCTGATAATGAGCATTGTGAATGTTATACATATTCCTCAACTGCTGAGGTGGATGAATGGATTGATCTGCAATTTGATGATCCTGTTTCCATAATTGAGATTGGTTTCCATCATTAGATACCATAGGAGGAAATGGAGGCTTCGAATTTGAGGAGCCTACAGCTGGCTTGGCACCATCAGTAGCAGATGATTGCGCATTTGTAGGAAGAAAAGAAGCTAAAGTCGCAATAAGCTCTGGTGTTAATGCAACTCCAGCTTGAGACCCAGAAGCACCATTAGGAGCATAATCTAGAGCTGAAGACTGAACTGAAGGAGGCCCACCTGATTGTGGATATACTTGTTTAGATGGAAGCTTAGAATCATCGTGCAACATTCTGTTGTAATCCATGGGCAAAACCTGTTCCTCCTTAGCAGGATTCATATCATATTCGGCCTGTGAAGGAGGAATCTGCTGCATATATTGAGTTGAAGGCATGGGCAAATGCGGTGATTGGTGCATGGGCGCACCACTAGGCACTGGTGGAAACTTGAGAACCACACCATATAAACGTTCAGGTCCAGTGACTTTCAAAACTTTTGTCAGGAAATCAGAAGGAGGTACCAAGAATAAAGTTGTATTGTCAGCAAACTTGGCAACACCAGCACGGTTTTTTGCACCAAGGTAGCGTAGGAATTCTGTGTATGAAGCAAAATCATCTTCGCTATCAGGCAGAAAGAAAACAATGTCAAAGCCAATTGCATCTGCGTAGTGTTTTGCGAGTATATCCAATCCTGTCCTAGCTGAGCAATCAACAACTTCAGGGCTGCAGTAAATGAATAAAACAAATTTTAATACAGTCTCTAAACAAGACCATGAAGACAGGAATACCTTTTGACTGCAATGGCAAGAGAGTTTTCAAGGAAAAAGTAAATGGCTCATTTCCAAAAATCAAGGTACAATTGTTTATATGTAAGAAAATACAAATAGATCTAGTCAGTTACCTTATTTACCAAACATATAAGGAAAAACAGAAAAAGTTGAAGAATACTTTTTAGGAGCAACAAGAACAGCATTCTTCCTAATGATACAATGAAGAAATAATCGATACTAGAAAAGACAGCATG
Source organism: Cicer pinnatifidum (assembly GCA_037974775.1). Taxonomy (NCBI): domain Eukaryota; kingdom Viridiplantae; phylum Streptophyta; class Magnoliopsida; order Fabales; family Fabaceae; genus Cicer; species Cicer pinnatifidum. The sequence goes on from JBBPBR010000003.1 coordinate 63,618,472, forward strand.
AAGCACAAACAAATAAAATTCATAAAACCTACATATTCCCTTAGAAAAGTCGTCTTTTGAATTTACAAAATTAAAGCTGATACATTAAGAACAGATAAAATTATACTCACAGCTCTGTCCCAATCCCTTTTCCTACAGGGATGCATCTAGCACGACAAACAGGCGTTCCTCCTTTTGCAATAAGTCCGCGCCATATATGATCAATATCATCGGGTTGGACAGAAGCATGTACTCCGCCTGGAACCCTTGTGCTTCCTGGACCAAGTATACCCCTTCCATGATATGGACCAGAACCACCTCCATCAATAGCTGGACCCATCCCATATGTTTGCTCGGGAGCTAACCTACGATCATCTTTATTTCTTAAAGGAAATGGAGCATCATCATTAGGTGATGCACCATCCATCCTAGACCGTTTAGCATCTCTTGGAATATGGTTTACGTCAAGTACATCCCAAGCACCAGAGGCTGATCTTGCAGGAAGCCTAACACCTGGAGCAGGAGAAGAAAGCAATCCTGGTGCAGGTGGAGATGGCCTTTTCCAGTTTGGACCCATCTTATTTGTCAAGCTACCATCCTGAAATTTGTGTAGTGTATTGATCTCGTTAAAGTCAGGGCCAGAAACAACAGATTCAGGACCACCTTGAGGACCAAACGGCCGCATTGGCATGTTTGGACCAACAATACTGCCAGTAGGCAGCTGTCCAGGAAAATTATTTGGAACCACAGGACGATTATGACCGAATAAATCCATCTGTAATGGTCGATATGGATTCTCATTTAGGAATAAATCAGGTCTTGGCCCATTACTTCCAGGATAAAAGCCAGGGTAATCTTTGCCATGTCCCATGTCACCGCTTGAATAATTAATTGTTATGCGAGAATCATTGAAAAGGCGTCCTTGAAGGCCCTCTTTTGCACGTCGGGCTTCATCAACACTTCTAAATTCAACAAATGAATAATGCCTTGAAGGAAAACTCTTGATTCTCTCAATTTCACCAAATAGAATCATAGCATTGTGCAGCATTTGCTCATCAATCTGAACATTGGGAGGATAACCGATCCACAAAACGTTACTGGGCTGACCATCGCCCTTCCTCCCCAATAGAGTTTGTGAATTCTGTTGACACAAGAACAAGCACTCATAAGTAAAACTAATAAAAGTGATGATACCACCACAAATAAAACATTAACCATTATACAAGTAGGCAATGCAGGTTTTAACAGTGCATTGCCTTCCAAATGCCAACACATTACATCCTACAAGCCAATGACAAACTGATGTTTAGGACTAATGGTGCACGCAGCCAATTAGATGCACGTTGCACAGTATTCTCACCAGTGGTCTTTTCTGCCCAGAATAGGAATCAGTAGGCCCCAAGCTTTTTCCTTGAAACTGCCCATAGTCAAGCAATTGATCCTACAGAAATCAGAAAAATATTATGTACATCAGAAAAACATGTAGAAGAGCAAAAATTAGATGAAAAGAAACAACTCAATGTTAGGTAACCCTATTGGTTCGTTAGAGGGTGAGAGAAGATGATAGGTTACAAATAAAAGGGAGGGAAGATTGGAGAGGCTTGTCTTGAGTACTGGAATAGAAATTTTGGAAGAAAAATTCTAGGTCTCTCAAATGCCTGAGTGTAGTAGAGAGGTTTCTCTCAATGAACATCATTTTTCTTCAATATTTTGAATCTGTACCTAATACGGAATCCACTAATTTCTAGAAAACATTAATGCAAAAGTAATTGGAATGAAACTAATATAACTCATCCAAAACACTACCGACGAAATTAGACAAACCTTGCAATAAAAGCAACCAAAGTCCATTTTAGAATGTGAAAAGCTTCACAAAAAGGTCGTTCACTCAAATATGAATTACTTATAATACAAGAAATTGCATTCCAGTCTCTCATTTTTAAAGAACAACACCCCAATAACCTAATTGATATTATAGATACTACCAAGACATCAGGATGTATTTAGTAGTACAATAAGTAACTGAATAATATAAGGAAGTGGAAGAACAAGAAACAAAACCAACATTCTAAAGTAAAACTTACTTTTTTTGTAGCATTTGACCGGAGGAAGTCAACACGAATATTTTCCCCACCAATGCGTTTTCCGTTCATAATTTTCATTGCCTGGGTAGCATCGTCCAAATTGAAAAATTCAACACATGCAGTATTTCTGTCTCTGAAGAACTTGTAATCCTCAATTTTACCAAATTTACGAAAGTCAGCTTCCAAGTCTTCCTTTGTAACAGCTGGGCTAATACCACCCACCCAAAGCTGTTTACATGGCTTTGCCTGTAAACAACAGCATATTTGGTTACAAGAGTCCACATAAGGAATATAAAAGAGAAACAAACATGGTACAATCAAAGGTTCTAAACAATATGCTACTACTAAAAGCAAATTGTAATTTTGCATCATGCTATGCAAAGGCACTGCAACTTCATAATTTTGACAGCTCCTACTTTGAATTAAGCAGTTAAACTGTTGAAAAGAAATTTATTTCTTGAGGTGGCCATGAATGAATATATATATAAAAATAAAGGAAATTAGGTAGAAGAAGGACATTATGGCATCATTTATCAATGTAGCCAACTCCACCTAGTGGAAAAAGGCTATGATTGTAGTTGTTATAATATAGAAGAAAAAGGAAGTTATGTTGTTTCTTCATCAAATGCATTATAAGTATGACATTGAGGGAAATTATTTTCTGTGAAAGCTACATTTGTGGTACAGGATTAAAATCTTGAAGCTTAAGTTTTAGCACAAAATACTGCCACCATGAAGATTTGAAAAGCAACAGAATAAAGTTACAATATAAGGTTTTTGGCTTAAAACTTAAAACTATATGACAATTATGAAATTGAAAGTGAAAACAGATAATGAAAATTAAAAAATAAACATTTTCCCTGTTTTCTTTGCAAATTTTGAAAGTAACAAACAAGGTGAAAACAGTAATATAATTTAGAAATCGAAAGTGAAAACAAATAATAAAAATCCTTTACTAAATTCAAACTGACCCTTAAGTTTATGTGATTAAAGCCTTTGCACATAAGAAACAAAACAAAAAGTGGAAGCAGAAATTGAACAGAAAAAAAAAAGCTATAAGATTTCTTTAAATTACATCTTTCAAGATCATAATCAAGGATAAACTTAAGATCTAGGGTCCCTTGTTTGTACAACTGATTCAGTTCAATGCTCCTTCTCCAATTATACAATTCAAATTTTACTGGTAGTATGGTATTATTTCTATAATTTATTTCCAGCTCCTCAAATAATTCCCAAAAATTAAATAATACCTCTCCCAATTGTGTTCGGACATATAAGACACCTACTTCAAACTATTATTTTAAACAAGATAAACAACATGACTTTAAAAAGAAATTGGGTCTGCTAGAATTAGATGTCAGGTTGCTCTTTAGATTTCGTATTATTTTACAATATGAACACAGGTCCCGATACTAAAGCTTAATTATTTTGTTCATAGTTCAATGGCATCAGAGCTATTTTAATTTGTCTTTTACTTTCTTTTAGTTCAAGTTACATAATTTGAAGGACTAGGATTAGTTCGTAGTAGACTAGTAGGCCTGGGATGAGAGGGGGGTTTTGACGGTAGTAACAGGGATAGTTCGGACTTTCCCAGTTCTCCAGAAAAATGTGCAGATAGACGCAATTTGACGACCTCAAAAATCATTATTTAGTAATATCTTGCAGCATTATGTACTTTTCTAAACGAACATTATATACTGGAATTTCATAGACCTCATAAAGCATTATTGCCTTCGCTCTACGCTTAAAGAGCTATGTTTATAATTTAATTTATTATTTATATTTGATATTATTGAAAAATTAAAAGAATAATGATATATAATATAATTATATAACATTCACTTGGTTTATTCTTTCTTAAAAACATTTTATAGTTCATTTAATTTTGAGAAGAAAATCAAACCCTCCCCTCCCTTCAAAATCCCCTCCCAAACAGGCCCAATTTCCTGGTATAAAATGCACTCCTCTGATATCTAGAGGATGTTTTTCTTATTGATCATAGATCAGCGGTCTCAGTTTTTTCATAATAATTCAATGAGGCGGACGAATAATTGGTTTAATCAAAAGTTGTGATACCCGACATGTATGTTTTGCCAACCAATTTGAGGAGTTTGGGGGTAAAAAAGAAGGCAAAGAACATTGATTTGGCGATAAACACTGTTTACAGTTGTTTCGTGGTTATATATGGTAACGAGAAATTACTGTCCCTGCCACTTGAGTTATTTCCAATTTGTTGATTGAAAACAGTTTTTATATTTATTTTCATGTGAAGGATTATTTATTTTTGAAACAACTACAGGACTCCTGCGCTGAAGATTGTTGGCAATTTGTATGTCAATTATCAGACGGCAGTGAACGTAAACCACGCAGTCTGCATAACTGGTTCCAAATTCTGATCTCCTACCAATGGTGACAAAAAACTCTGCATGATTTCTAACTGCAGTTACCACAAATCTTTTTAAACGTTGCTCAGGACCTATTAGAAAGCTTATGAATTCCCTACCAACAAAATTATTATTATTTTATTATAACAATCTCTAACACAGTTTTGAGCGTTTCCCAGTCACGCATACGGCCTAGTCATGCTCATAACTCTGATGTCAATATACAAACAAGGGCTAATAAAATGACCGCAACAACATTTCACGGAGTTCAATCAAATTAAAACTTGGGGCAAGTTTTCGTCTTCACCATTTTCGTCTTCGTTTCAAGATACAAAGCTTTGTGCCTTAACAATCCAATCACAAAACCAGCTTTTGGAATCCATTTGAGATGTGAAAGATTTATTAATCAATGATTATTATAGGAGAATACTTAGAATCTAAACTCGGACAATTTAAACAAACAACTTTTACCAATTCATATTCGAGAATCAAATATTTGACCTTGAATTGAAAAAGTTCTCTTTAAAATTATAAATTTGTGTATATTAAAGTTTAAATTAATCAACACCGATAAGTAGTTCTTTAGATTACAATTATCCCGGTTCCAAATGAGTAGATCTGTTTAGCAAAATCATGTTCAGTTATATAATTTTTACTATTCGGAATATATAGTTCTATATTGTGATTTTCAATATCTCTCTCTGCAACACATCGCAATAACAATTGTATATTTTAACATAATGGCAACCACAATCACAATTTAGTACCATGTAATTATGGATTTAAATCAAATTAAAATGAGAAAGGTAATCCAATTATGATAGACAAACTGTATCCAAACATGACCTAATATTTCGCTGTCTAACGCAATTTTGCGCATGAACGAGTTAAATGTGACATTTAAGCAAAATAAGAAAACCCGCAAAAACTAGGTATTTGATTTGAGCAATGAGAATGCATGCCGGAGTAATTTCGTAGGCAAATTGAAACCGAAATCGCATTGTTGAAGGGAAGCAAGTATAAAAATATAATTGAATAATAAGAAATAAATAATATTAATACATGAATCCGAAGAGAAAGTGAAAAATAAGTGAGAACGAACCGGTCTGGCAAACTCAATTTTCAAGGAATTGCCGCGAAAAGAGAAGCCTTGGAGAGCGTTTTTAGCGGCTTTAGCATCTTCAACGCGTTTGAAAAAAACGAAAGCGTAACTGCGAGCGGAATAAGAGGTGACGCTGTCGAGAGCGCCGTATTGAGCGAATAGATCCATCAGATCGGAATCCGTTACGTCCGGCGATAGATTTCCAACCCATAGGTTGTTCGAAGGGGTCGATGACTCCTCTGAGTCCCTGCCGGTTTCGTGTGGTGGCCTCGTTGGTTTCGTCGGAAGCGGCATTGCGATTGGAAAACCTAATCGTAGGAAGAGGTGTTCCTCAGTTCCTCTAAGAATGGTACGAATGTTGGAGAAACTGGGGTGGATTCTTTTGGGAGAGAGAGAAACCCTAGAAGGGAGAATGAATGAATGAATATTCTGTTGAGATGAGATTGAGAAAGTGAAACGTATTGAGGAACAGGTTTCGAGTTTAAATATAAATGCAGATTTTTCTTCCTTCCTTCGCCTTTTTTAATTTTTATCTAAATATAATTTTAATATTTTATTTTTTAGTTTTAGATATTTTTTTAATTATATATCTTTTTTAAAAAAAAACAAATATAGTCTAAAAATTTATACACGAAAATCTTACATTTTTAGGTCGCAATTTGGAAGGAAATTTTCTTTTTTCCATTCTGTTATGAGACTGTGTATTGTTTTGTTTTTTATACCAAAAAAAATATAGGTTAAAATAATCAATAAAAATAATATTATATTAATAAAATAAAAATTATATGAAAAAAAATTACATTAAAGTTAATGCAGATTAAATAAATGTGCAAAGAAAATAATGTGTTTTAATATTTAACATATCGCAAATAAATTAGCAATTTTATACTATCTTTTAACAAATTTCCTCTTATTTTACATCTTATTACAAATAAATTAACAATTATATCTTATTTTGCAACTAACTCCCTGATATGTTGCGGAATTCATTATTTTCTATTTTACGGTTAATTTTATTTATTAAAATATAAATTAATATATATGATTGATATATTTTATTATTAACATTTATTTT
>JBBPBR010000003.1:63625105-63656442 GCA_037974775.1 Cicer pinnatifidum
TTTTTAATATAAATAAATGTATCTTTATTTTTTATTTGAAAAGAAAACAACATTTGAGCCTATGATATACACAAACTCGGTGACCTTGCTAAAAAATTTAAACTATTACATTGTTTAAACAAATAAATAAAATTAAACAAAATCGTCAACATTAAAATAGAAGAAAATTGTTGATTTTATTTATAAATAAAATTGACAATAAAATAGAAGGAAATTTGTTGTAAGATTAAATGAAGTTGCTCGTTTATTTACAATAAAATGCAAAATAAAAAGAGAAACTATGAGAAAAATGTTAACAATATTTGATGAAATTGTTAAATTATTTATAATAAAATACAAAATAGGAAGAAGTTATTAAAAATATTATAGCACTTTCTTATCTTGCTGCAATATAGGAGATAATTATTAAAATATTATAATACATTTTTTTTACTTACCATATCCACCCAGCTACATTAACTTTTATATATATATATATATTCATTTAATTATTTTGTTTGATTTTGTTAATATAGTTTAATTTTTTTTATTATGTTTTATTTATTAATTTAATATTTGATCATATGTTAATAAATAAAACAATGCATGATCGTATCTCTAGAGTGACCTTCGAGAAGAAGAGAAACTATTTCTTCATGGTCGCTTCTCCGATATGCGATAGAAGGTTAAAAAAATATGGCATTTTTGTATATAAATTTTAAAGTAGTGTGTATTGAAAAAAAAAAATTAAGGATATAATAGAAAAAATCATTTAGTTTTTGATTATTTATCTTATTTTTATTATTAATTTTTATATTTTAGATTTAATTATAGTTTTGGTCTCTGATTTTGTCTCATTCATGAAACTGATCATTCTATTTTAAATTATCTTAAGTTTTAATCCCTCTTTAGAATTATAGACTCAAAATTAATGATATGTCATATTTTTATCTAATTATATTAATTATTAATATGTCTTTGGTCATAGTAATTATAATTTTTTTTTGGTCATCTTAAATTTTGTTGTTTATTAACACTCTTGTAAATATAGTTTTATTTTAAAGGCTAAATATCACTCGTGGTCCTTAACTTAATTTCAGGTAACGTTTTAGTCTTTTATCTTTTTTTTTTTTTGAGTTGATCCTTTATTTTAATTTTAAATGACAATTTGATATTTTATGTTTTAAAATTTCAACAATGTTATTCTTTTTTATACAAAAATTCAAAAAAATCATCAAAATTTTCAACCAAAACCCATAAAATTAATAATCATCTTCAATATAATACAAATTTTATCAAATCCATAACTCAAATATTCAAATACACTCATATTTTCATCTCCAACAATGTAACACCCCGATTTTTAACAGCGCGAGTGTCTTTTTTTTTTTTAAAAAAAAAGAAATAAAACAAAAAATTACTTTTGGATAAATATTTAAGTCATAACATAACGACAAAGTCAACAAATATTTACAAGCAGCAGAATAATTTTTGAAATAAAAATCCAAAATATTCAAACATCAAAATACACCGGGACTATGAGGCCTATCATACATAGCTCAACAACCGAATATGTATATACAATCATCATAGTATAACAAACATGACTCGCGTGTCAAGCACCCTAATGCAATGCGTATATGCCAAAATGCATGAATTCCGGAATTCCAAACCAAAACCCTCCTCGAGGGGCGTAAATCATAATTGTACAGCCTCTCACAAACCAGTATTAATTACCGAGGTGCAATCTCTCACGGATCAGCACGATTTATTAGCGTGCAGTCTCTCGCAGACCAACACGACATACAAGAGTGCAGTCGCTCACAGACCATCACAATTTTCTAGAGTGCAGTCGCTCACAGATCAATACATTATAGAGTGAAATCTCTCACAGATCAGCACGACGCGACAATCCCCGCAAGGATAAGATGAACCAACAATTCACATGGTATCATCCTGTGGTCCATCACGGTCACCACTATCACCATGACCCCATCGCGGTACAATCTTCCAACATACAGTAAATACATCCACAAAAGAAAGACCTCTAGCCCCTATACAATCGTCTAATATGATCATACTACAAAAACTATACGACCTGAGTGATCTCCACACGCCACGCAAGATCCTCCTGACACAGCTCCAGTTAGGTGTGTCCAACTAGCTCCCCATCTACAGGATACTAACTGGTGGGAAGATCCTGGTTCTCATCTGAGGACAAAACCCAAATTTCCACAATAATTGTAAAGGGTCACCAACCGAAATTAACAAATATCACGTAACATTTAAATTTCAAATGCATAAAATAACCTTTCAACTTACCATACTCTTTGAAAGGGTTTTCATATGTCAAAAAATGCATAAACGATGTTGAAAAATGAAGTTTTAACAAACTGCACTGTCGTAGTCAAATACAACTAAAAAAATGCAGATTTTCAGTTCTAAAATGGCTCTGAATCAATCAACACTTCAAACATTAATATTGTCAATTATGAACACATAATTAACACCAAATTAATCTCCACAAATTCACACCTCAATTACACATCGAATATTTATAACATCAATTATGAACACATAAGTACATCAAAACTTAATCAACCCAACTTCACACCTCTAAGAAATTACGACAAATCACAACAACAACCGAATACGTATATACAATAATCATACTATAACAAACATGACTCGCGTGCCAAGCACCCTAACGCAAGGCGTATATGCCAAAATGCATGAATTTCTGGATTCGAACCAAAACCCTCCTCGAATGGGCGTAAATCATAATTGTACCGTCTATCACAGAGCAATACTAATTAACGAGGTGCCACCTATCACAGGTCAGCACAATTTACTAAAAAGCGTAAATTGTAAACGTACCGCCTATCACATACCAGTACTGTTTACCGAGGTGCCACCTATCACGGGTCAGCACGATTTACTAAGAAGCGTAAATCGTAAACGTACCGCCTATCACAGACCAGTACTGTTTACCGAGGTTCCACCTATTACGGGTCATCACGATTCACTAAAAATGTGTAGTCTATCACAGACCTACACGACACGGAAATCTCCACAAGGATAAGATGAACCAACAGATCACACGACATCATCTCGTGGCTCATCACAGTCGACACTATCATCATGGCCCCATCGCGGTTACCATGTATTATGAAATTCATGAGCACACTCTGACTCTTTTCACCACAATCATTAAGTAAATGCAGCTATTAAAATATTCCTCATTTTTAATACTCATTTAACACTAATGATTTTTCAAATACAACACACAGCATACTCAAACATATTTATTCACACCAATTTAAATTTCCACAACCACACATAAATCACATCTCCAAATTCCATCCACACGTAAATTGAATTAAATTCATTTTCAACCACGTCATACATAAATTTCTTCTCAAAAAATCATAATATTAATTATGAACACATCAATTTCACCAAACATGAATCACCAAAATTTCCAAACATTAATCACCTATATTGAATCTCCAAAATTTTCAACCATAAATCACCACAACAACATTAATATATCAGAGTTCTCCTCACCGCTAACTCAGTGCCAACGGTCTTGATTCATTTTCGAGACTCAATGAGCTAACTACATAAACATAAATATTTATAACAATTTTTTCACAATAAAATTAATCCACACACAACAAAATTCATAAAATTAAATCTTTCTCACACACCAAACTTTTAAAAGCAAATACTCTATATTATTTACTTAAAACTAAATAAAACAAATATTGTCCAAATTTCACATACACATACTCGACTATTAAAGCACCGAAATTTTTTAGTTAAATAAATACTCTAATTTTATTTTCTTTTTAAACTCAGTCCAAGAGTAATTAAAAGAGTAAAATTTGAAACTCTAACCATTTTTAATTTCAATCTATCTTTTTGCTCAAACTCTTTAACTTAGTTAAAATTTGAACTTTTTCACAACTTTAACAACGCTAATTTTTTTGTAAAATTTCAATTTCAGTTCAAACTCATTTATTTGAAAATAACTCATTACGTAATTCAAACTCATCAAATTTAATTATCGTCAATTCACACCAACAACAATCAATTCAATTCCACAACACACATATAACACCTCAATTAAATTTCAACAATTGAAACCTAACTCGCCCAATTTCAAAACATCACATTTTTACACATAACCCATCAAATTTCATCAATTTATTTTCTACAAAATCCGCAAATAAATCACATCTCAAAAATTCATAATAATAATTATGAACATATAAATCACATCAAATATGAATCATCACAAACCACACCTCAAATTTAAATTCCACTAAATCACACATAATCGCATTAAATTTATTTTCTACAAATTCACACATCAAATACATCAAATTTCTTTTCAACAAAATCACAAATAATATCCTAAATGCAAACTAAAAATTTGAAAGGAGCCCTTACCTCCGTTGTAGCTTTAACAACTGATTACGACACCGCAATTAATTCCGGTAAAATTTAAATTTGTGACGTCGCTTCCAAAGCTGGCCCACTAACACCGTAGCGAGGAGATGAACAATTTTCCCTTCTATCACTTCTCGAAAGGGAGCTTAAATCTAGAAGAAAAATGATAATTTGTGTTTTGTTTATTTCTTTAAACCCACCAACATTCACTTCTTTTTTTGAAACAGAAAGGAAAAGAGGAAAGGTGAAGGCAAGGAGCAGTGAAACGTTAATTCCTTTATATTGGTTCCATATATATATATATACATATATATATATATAGAGGCTTAATTGCACTTTTGGTCCCCCTATTATATGTGAAAATTGAAAGTAGTCCCTCCATTTTGTTTGTCCCCCAGTTTTAGTCCTCCAAACTGAATTTGAGGCCAAATCAGCATGAGGTGTCATTTTTTTAATGACGTGTCAAGAAATAGCTAACGTAGCAGACGCTGACGTGGAATAAATTTATTATTATATTATTTTTTATTAAAAAATATAATTTTTATTTTTAAAAATCATTTTAATAATTGTTAAATATTTTTAAAAATCTAATTAAAATTATTAAAATTAAATTAAAAGAAAAACACGAATCAAAACCCACAAAGGAGGAGCAAGATACTCCTGTTCTTCATCATCATCATCGTGTTCGTACAAAGGAGGAGCAAGATACTCAACACGAATCAAAACCCACAAAGCATAAAACCAATCATCTATCCATTAAAATAAGCAAAGACAAACAAAGCAGCAACCTTTAAGATAAGCAAAGACAAAAATGGCACCTTTAAAATCCCTGCGCCCTGCCTTGCCCTGCGTTTTCTGGGTAAAAATGGCACCTTTAAAATCCCTGCGCCCTGCCCCTGCCTTGCCCTGTGTTTTCTGGGTAAAAATGGCACCTTTCATTTCAGTTTCTGACAATGAGATCAAAAAACTCTTTTTTTTTTATAGATCAGAGACAAAAATGGCACCTTTATTCGATTGGGGTGTTAATGAAAGTCACAGAGGAACCCCAGTTGTTGTTAAAATGGATAATCCAAATTGAGGGTCCTTCAGAAGAAGATTTAATCATAACAACAACAAAAACAAACCCTTCATCAAGAGACAAAGGAAAAGGAAGAAACAAAAACGCTAAACAACTGGGATTTTAAAGGTGCCATATTTACCCAGAACGCAGGGCAGGGCAGGGCGCAGGATGATGATGAAGAAGAACAAGAGTATCTTGCTCCTCCTTTGTGGGTTTTGATTCGTGTTTTTCTTTTAATTTTATTTTAATAATTTTAATTAGATTTTTTAAAATATTTAACAATTATTAAAATGATTTTTAAAAATAAAAATTATATTTTTTAATCAAAAATAATATAATAATAAATTTATTCAACGTCAGCTGTTTCTTGACACGTCATTAAAAAAAATGACACCTCATGCTGATTTGGCCTCAAATTCAGTTTGGGGGACTAAAACTGAGGACAAACAAAATGGAGAGACTACTTTCAATTTTCACCTATAATAGGGGGACCAAAAGTGCAATTAAGCCATATATATATATATATATATAATATTATAATAAAACCAATTCCAAAACAAATATCTAGATATTTTTATAAAAATTATCGTTATGTCTGTCATCTCACATCACAAACCACATTTTTCAGAAAAATATCATCTCGCCGCAATTCAATCCGCAGATGAATTTTTCTAAAAAAATACTGCATCTCAGAAAAAAAATTCTTCGACGAAAGATTCACCGTAATTAAACTAAATTATTTATCGACGAATTATTTTAATCGGGTCTCAATATATATATATATATATATATATATATATATATATATATATATATATTAAAATGCATATAAATATTAAACATATTATTAACTCTAATAAAATATGATTTTAATATTTAATTCCCAAAATAAATATCAATTGTGCTAAATGCCTAAACAATTTATTTTAAAAAACTCATAAGAAGATAAAAAGAAAGGTAAATTTATTGGTAGCCATAAAATCGAGAGAAAAAGGAGAATGTATTTGTCATTTTACATTTTGAGTTTTAAAAAATTGTTTCAAAATAAATTAATGTCATCGAAGATATTATTGAATTAAGTTGATGTCGCTCTTTAAGATCTTTCGAGGCACTATCCAAATTGTGCAAGACAAACTATCAACCACGAAGTCTCTAGGACAAACATCACAAACAAACTGTTATAGAAACACACGCTCAATATGATTGTTAAAGCCACTCGTAATATGATACTACGACCATTCCTAACTACGACACAAAAATCGCTCTAAAAAGAAAGTGATATTAGGACCACTCAAAAATATAAGGGACTACGACACAATGCTCTAAAGTCGAAGGATCTAACGCACAAACCGCTCTAAAATGATTGTAGTATTAGAACAACTCAAAAAATTGAAGGAACATAAAAAAGGGAGAAGTGGCTCAAAAATGGAGAAAAGAGAAAGTTCAAATAGGAGCACAAAATGTTGCCTAATTTTTGTGGAAATGTTCCTCTCTCTATTTGACCATCTGCTCCAAATATGATGGGCTGACCGGGTAAGCCAAACTCCAAAAGAAAAATAAAATTGTGTTGCAATAATTGAGAGATTGTAGTAAAATTAGGATTAGTTATGTTAACTTAGTGGAGGACAAACACATTTTTTTTCCGCCCAAAAGTCACACATCCATCTTATAAACATCATAAATATGTGATATTTATATATTTGACACTTCTACATTTTTCCAATTCACACAACACTAGCTCTAAATTTCAAATTATTTTCAACAATCCTCTACTTGAATTTAAAAAAATGTTTTTGAGATAGCGTCAAACGCTTCTATAAGACCGTGCACAAACAAATGTGTCTATTGACTTGAACTTTTGCATAATAAGTAAGATTTTGATTCAACAAGATTTTGATTCGTGCGTAAATGATCCTACACGTCTATCCCAATATAGTCAACACTTTAGGAATTATGCCTCACAATTCCAGAGGAAACGACTCTACTTTCACATTCACATAGGTTAGTTTATCAAAAGTACTTATGTAGCTAGGTACTCCGCTCTATATAGAATATAGATCTCATTAAGAGTTTCTATTTTCTTATCATTTCATCGCTTCAGAAAGCATGCTTCTTTGATTTATAATAACATGTTCATCTCATATCACTTCACGACTTGTTATTACCCCATTGAATCTAATGCTTGGGATCTCCAATCTTTTATGTCAGGTTACCATAATGAATGACTCTATAGGCACTATTCTCATCATTTTGGATGTATTTAGGATTTTATTTCTAGCTAACATTTTCGTCAAAGGATATGCTTAATTCTCATTAACGTGTACATGATCCACTATAACAACTCCTTTAGAAAGCAATTATATAACAATGTTGTGCTTATGACAGATTTATCGTCTCTTGCTGTTGTAATAATGATTCTCAATCTTTGCAATAGTTGGGGTACTATCACAATGGATCGACACAACATACATAGATTTTTCCCATAAAGGAATCTCAGCTAGCAAACATCTCAACCAATTCGCTTCTTCACTAGCAGTGGTTACGACTATCATTTCAGACACCATAATGGACTTAGTCAATATCGTTTGCTCTTCGATTTCCAACATACAACACCACCATTGTACTAAAAATATAGCCATTGATCGATTTCGAGTCGTATGATAAAGTGTTCCAATCGGTATCACTGTATCCTTCGAAGACGACAAGAAATCTTTGATAATGTAACCTAAGATTCATGGTCCTTTAAAGGTATCTCATGACTCTTTCAATAATGTGTCAATGCTTCATACTAGGTCTACTAGTAAACTTGCATAATAGCCCCACAACATAGGCAGTGTTAGGTCTAGTACAATCAGTGGCATACTTGAGGCTGCCAATGATGTTCCTATTTTCAGTTTGTCTAACACTCTTATCAGTGTTTCTGAAAAGTTTTAGACTTGGATCGTATGCTGTGCAAATAGGATTATAGTCGAAGTATTTTTATTTCTTTAAGATCTTTTTCACTTAGAGAGACCAATCTAAAGAGATTCCATTTTTTGACCTAGTAATCTTGATTCCAAGGATTACACTTGTTTCTTTGAGGTATTTCATATCAAAGTTGTTACACAACAATGATTTCACAATATTTTAAGCATGAATGTTTGAACTAAATATGAGTAGGTCGTCTACTTAGAGACATATGATAGTGAAAATGTCATTTTTAGATTTATAATAAATACATTTGTCATTTTCATTCACTTTAAACTCATTCAAAATAATCAAGTTATTAAATTTTTCATGCAGTTGTTTAGGATTTTATTTAAGATTATATGGAGATTTATCTAACTTACAAACCTTCTTTTCTTGTCCATGAATCACAAAACCTTTAGGTTATTTCATATAGATTTCTTCTTCCAAGTCACTATTTAAAAAAGTTGTTTTGAAATCCATTTGGTGTATCACCAAATTATGAATAATCGCTAATGAAATGAGCATCCTAATGGATGTAATGTTAGTATTAATGAAAAAGTGTCAAAGAAATCTATATTTTCTCTTTGTCTAAAACCTTTGACTACAAGGCGAACCTTGTATTTATCAACAGTTCCATCAAGTTTTAGTTTCTTTTTCAATATTCATTTACAACCTATCGGTTTAAATGTCAGGTCATGTTAGACTCTAGAAAATGCATTTCATTGTTTATAGCTTCTTGCCATAAATCTACTCTAAATATGACAAAGCTTCTTGAAGATTTGTAGAATCCTCTTCTAAGGTATATGTCGTATAATCGAGTTTGTAATCTTTAGCAATTATGGCTCTCTTACTTTTGTGAGTTTTGTTTCACCCTGTTTACTGCTAGAGATGGGAATAGGCTAGGTTGTCTGTCAGGGGACTATGGTTTGGCCTACTTATGGCCTGACCTATTTGATAAAAATGTTAGGCTCAAACTGTTTTTAAAGCCTATTTATTTGAATAGATCAGGCTCAGACTTATAAAAAAGCCTATTAGGCCTGACAGACCGACTTATATATATTTTATTATTTATTAATATATTTTTTATTATTATATTAATAATGTTATTTTCTATTTTAAATTCTATCAATTAGACAATCATTCAATAATCATTTCATATTCAGTGGTCATTCCATATTCGGTAGCGATTCTATATTTGATAGTCGTTTCATATTCGGTAACCGTTCAATTAGTCAATCACTCAGTAGTTGTTCCATATTTGTTTAAGAGATAATAATGAGAGCATTCATTTTTTTAGAAAAAAAACTATGATTTAAAACCAAATTTTTTTTAGGGTTTAAAAGATGATTACTTCATATTATTTAAAAATTATTTTGTTAGAGAAATTATTTTTGTTTAATATATAGATATGTACATTGATATTGGTATGTGGAGAGCATCATGTGGTATGAGTAGAACATTTAAATATT
Organism: Cicer pinnatifidum; assembly: GCA_037974775.1. Taxonomy (NCBI): domain Eukaryota; kingdom Viridiplantae; phylum Streptophyta; class Magnoliopsida; order Fabales; family Fabaceae; genus Cicer; species Cicer pinnatifidum. The sequence goes on from JBBPBR010000003.1 coordinate 63,635,018, forward strand.
TTAATGTGAATAAAGCTTTTAAAAAGGCTTCAAGACTAGGCCAGACCGGTAAAAAAAAAAAAAAAAAAAACTTATGATAGGCCGTAGGCCAGACTTATGCTTAAAATATAAATCGTAGGCTAAGCTCAGGCCTTTCAAAGCCTGACCTATTCCCACCCCTATTTGTTGCTTTTAGTGATCCTCGTTGCATAAACGTGATTTGGTTTGTTGCCTCCACTATTTCTCGATTTGGAAGAGAATTTATTTTCGTAGAAATCAACATCAATTGACTCTATTATCACTTTCACATTTAAGTCAAAAATATATATGCTTTTTTGTTTACTGCATATCCAATGAATAGACATTCATAGACTCTAATGGCGAGTTTAACTCGCTTGGGATTGAGGACTCATACATAAGCCAGATAACCCCAAATTTGAAATCTCATAAGGAGATATTTTGTTTTTAGATTTAGAAACTCTATTCAAAACATAACAAACAATCAATATAATTTTGCCCCGCTAATGAGTTGCAGCAACAAAGTTAACCATAATAGCAACAACTAGTTCAATAAGAGTTTTATTCTTTCTTTTAACTTTACCATTCATTTTAGGCGAAATGGTGCATTTGCTTCATGTTTAATTCCATGCAATTTATAAAACCCATTGAACAAACTAAAATCATAGTCAATTCCTCTTAATCTTTTTACTAAATTGATTTTCAATTTTAGTTATAAAGATCATAAACATTTCAAGCACTTCACTTTTATTGTTCATTAGAATACAAAAGTATAGTTAAAACAATCGTCAATAAAAGTGATAAAATAACGTGTCTTTAAAGTCCCATCAAATTCACACGTATCATATTGTATTAAATCTAATTATTCATTTATGCGAGCTCTTTGTTATTTTAGCTTGAGTACAAAAATAACATATTTCAAAATCATTAATAGATAACTTTGGAATTAATCATGAATTATTTAAGTTTGAAATCACACGTTTGTTCACATGACAGAGTCTAGCACAACACATGCCAAATATGACAATCACACAACATATCAGCTAAAGACATTTACTTAATTTCAATATTTAATCGAAACATGTCATTAGTGGCGTACCTTTCACAACAAAAATATCATTTTTAGAATTGGGGTATAAATATGCCCCTATAGAGTAAGTAAAATTTGCCTTCTTCAGAAGGAAACCATAAACAATATTTTTTTTTTTTTTTTTAATCTTTGGAGACAAATTATTAAACTCTCTAGATAAAATTCTTTTATTTTATGTGATATAATTTTATAAATCCTTCAAAGGAGGCCAATTTATCAATAATAACAACAATTGAAAATTCTTCATTTATAGTCATACCTTGACATTATCTCATGAGCTATCTTATGGATATCACGAAAGTGAGCCTCCACTAATCTGTCATTGGTATGTGATACTCTGATAGACTGATACTTGAGGTGACAACTCACAATATTGTTGGAACTGTAGTAGTCATATAGATGGTCCATTGCGAATTAATTCTTATAGAGGTAATCATTATCCTCTCATTAGTTAATTATTCAACTTTATTATCCTTTTCTTTTTCTCTCAAACTGAAACAATTTATTCAAATTAGAACATAACTAAATCCAGTAATCTCTTCGGTTGTTGTTGTACTTTTGATTAAAAATATTTTAATATTATATTCAACAAAATTATGACAAAAAAATTTGTAGTATCTAATCAAGATTTTTATGCAATTTAAATTAATTTGTGGTATTTAATTAGGATAAATTAAATTATCTAGTGATTTTTAATAAAATATTTTATGGCTCATAAAAAGCATTGTGATACTTAAAGATCATTCTAATTTCGTTGGATTATTTTTTGAAATATACTTCATTGGATTTCGTGGACTTTTTTGTGTGATTTTATAGGAATTTTTTTTCTATCACATAATATTGTTATAGACTCTTAATGTCTGTTTCTTTTGTATTTAGAATCTCTCTTATTCTTCTGCCTCTCATCTTTTCCCTTCCATTTATAACTTTAAATTAAATTTTATAAATTTTATTTATTTATTTTTATAAATCTTATATTACTTTTTATAAACTCTTGTAGTTTTTAATGTTTGCGAAAAATGTACGTGGTTATATGAAATCTGTAAATGTATGAAGTTTTCTCAAGTTCTATCAATTTGTTCTATAAATTTATTAAAATCTAATTTATTATATTTTGATTGTAAAAGTCTTTGAAAAATCCTAGAAGTCATAAAATTCTTATAGTGTCTTTTAAAATTCACAAGACTCTTTATGTAAAAATATTCTTTAAAAATCTCAATTAAATACACCGCCTAAATACACGATGTACTTTTAAAATTGTACAGAAATTTTATACAAGAAATTCCTTTCAGAAGCTCCAAGCTAACTCCCGAGATGAAATCGATCGAGGGAGTCTAATTCACAATAAAAAAAATAAGTAGTAGATAAAGTGAGTGTATAGAACATACCTAAAAAGCAGGAATAGGAGACTGAGGTGTGGCGAATGAAGGCATGAAGAAGGGACAATCAGAGGTAAAGTCACATGAAAGGAAGACGGAATTAATGACAGAACAATGATGGAAAAATGAGGGTCCTGCCCTCCACAAGTGGAAGCACAATCCAGAGTGTAACTTGTAGCTAGCTAGAGCTATAACTTTAGGGAGGGTCTAGGAAAAGGGGAATTTGCCATCTTTTCAATATGTTGTTATGCTTGACATTAAAACGATCGGACAAACTTCTCTTAACCACCTCATTACTTGACACAGGACGGTATGGGTTGAGACTATTTTTATATAAGAGCACAAGTAGACAAAAAAAAGTTTGAGGTCCAAAACAAATGAAATGATTACATTACTCAAAACTAAAAGCAATTTTATACAACTATTTAAAGAAATGATTACATTACATACATGATACATATATCATAAACGCAAACTCAAGATGTTATTCTGGCAACAGAGAATTGCATGTTCCTTCTGCATGACCATTGATGTCAATGAATCATCAATCCTCATATTTGTTAATATCTCGTCCATCAAAACAGTACCACGATAATTTCGAACAGCAACATCTTCAGCCTAACTCACTGGTTCAATTGTGATTACAGAAGATAGAACGAAGGAGAGGGGGCATTCCTAATAGCCTATTTGATGTTCAAGATCTCAGAGCTAAGCTGAAACCTCCTTGGCTATCTCAAATCTTTCCCCAATCCTGGTCCTTGGTAACTCTGAAGTTATCATGATAATGCAGAAGCCGCAATGCAGAAACAGGTAAAATTCTCATCAAATATATCATGAACTCCTTCAAACAAGTGATTAGAATATCCAATAATCCATCAATTTCTGATTCATATTGCTCATAAACAAAGAACACCATAAATGCAAAGACCAGACCTGCATAAAAAAGTTCAGTCAGGGTAAAAATGAAAGCAGGAAACCATTAAAATTCTGCAACTGCAAACAACAATTCCATACCTATGCCTATCAATGTTGTCAACAACTTTGACAGGACCAACTTCAGAAGGTAAAGAAAAACTGCAACCTGCAATGTTTTAGATATGCCATGTGAAGGAAAAGAATCCTAAAATCTAAATCACTGTAAAAAAAATTTCGGGTATAAATCATTCAATCTTTCTACACTGTCTCTCTAAGCCTGCCTTTGTTTTGAGAGAAACTGGAGGAGGGAAAGAAGAGTGGAGAGAAAGTGAGTTTGCAGAAATGAAAGACATGATGGGATCCATGGCATTTTTCTGTTCCATAAAGAATGAGATAGAGTTTTGTTAACATGAAATATGTACGCATCTAACCACCATTAGATTATATATTAAAGGATATAAAAGTTAATATATTTTCTTCCTTACCAACCAATAAAATGGGAAATAATGTTTAATTTATTTTTTCTTGTTTTTCTTTATCCAAACAATAGAAGACTATTATATTTTCTCTGTTTTGCAGTGTCTTTATTTTAGTTCCTTCTATTTTCTTTCTCTTTTTGGCATTTAAATAAAGCCAAATATCAGCATGTTTATTCAAGTTGAAATCCTCGTTCTCAAGTCCCAAAGCTAGAAAATGGAGTTTCTCAGTCACCATGCTGTGACAGCCTACAAACAGAAGTTTCCGTTCACACACTAAGACAGAAAAGAAAAATGGTGATTTCTCAAACAATCTCTTACTCTTCCCATAGTCCTCTCTCTTACATATCTCTTTTCATCCCTTCTCACTTTCTATCACTCTATTCCTTTCCATAACATCGCTCATCATATATCCCACTTTTATTATTTCTCCCTTACGCCTCTCATACCCCATTAAGGGATGCATGCAATCCCATGTCTACATCATAAATTTAAAAGAAAACATGACAAATTTAATTAGAATTGGAAAGGAAGAGACTTCTAAAAAAAATCAATAAGACGTGACCACATCTTTTACCTTGAAAAATGCAGACCAATCGCCGCCTTGGGCAAGTCCCTTTACATCTTGAAACCCCTTGTTCCATAGATGTACAGTTATTGCAACTGATTCTTTCACTGCTGTATTAGAGATCTTGAAATTAGACACAGGCACCTTCTGTATAGGGAAACCAAAGCTGCCGCAAGAGTCATACAGTTAGTCATTTGAAATATTTTTCAGTGACCTCTGTAGTTATAAGAAGATACGAGCCTATGAGCCAAAATACTCAAAACAATTTTCAAAGGTTCATTAAATGTAGAAATATGACGTAATTCCTGTACCCGACACTAACTAGAGGTGAGATATAAGTAGCCTTTGTGGCTAGGAAGTAGACTATATCACTTGAAATAATTTTACAAAATAAATAAGCCATAAATAACTACTATCAAATCTAGTTGTGCCGAAGATGTAACAGCAGGACGAAAACAGAGAGACAACCAACTGATGAATAACAGAACAAGGGCTTTTCATTGAAAAAAGTGTGCTATAGTGCAATACAGTGTTCAGAAGACAAAGTTCCCTAAATTTCATAAAAATACAGAAATATGAAGTAGAAGTCTATATGAGCAGACACGTACAACTTTGATGGCAGAAAACCATGTCCACATAGAAGTAAAGTGGCAAGCAGCAAAAGCCTGGCAGAAGATGATATAAAAGTGCTTCCAGAAAGGAAAAACCAATAAAACAAAAAAAACAGCCCAAGGAAACATGTGAAGGATGCCTTCTCGTCTCTCCACAACAAAATGTCGGCCACTGTAACAATAAAGCAGGACATTATTTCATCATTTGGCATGGCAAACTGATACTTAGTGCATTGATTCAGAATAGTTAACAAATATGCCACCAAATATTAATTTTCATCCATGAAATATGTACAGTCAAATTGTATTCTACCTATGTGATTTTATAATGATAAAAGAAAGCCCATTTGCCCATCAATTTTGTGAGTTCAGATTTGACTAAAAGACACTGACAAGGGAAAAGTGCATCGCTGATACAATTGAGGGTATATTTGGAAGGGGATACAGAAACTAGGGAGGGGAGTGACAATAGAGTGGGATGGAAAAGATTTTTATTTTCAGTCCTTGGTGAGTGGTCAAGGGTGTGAAAAATCATTTTCAGTTCACTTTCATACTAAAGGAGGATAGTTAATTTTCTTTTTTAGTATGGGTTAAAGTGAGATGTAAGGAAGATCTCATTGAAAAAATATGCAACTGAGCCAAGCACACACTTAAGTAAACAAAAAATGAAGATACACCCAACAAGTCTACAAGCAAGATATTTGCTGTTGTTGGCGGTGCCCTTAAACTTATGTCAGGATAAACTTGCAGGGTAAGAGTTAGTTATACAAACAAGATGCCACAAATCCATGCAGTAAGATATAACTAACTGTTAGAATATTAGAAAATATCTTATAATATCTATTATATTATATTAGAGTATCTTGAGTTATTTCCTATAATCAATTTATAATCATAGAGATATCTTATAATATCTCTCTCTTTCAGAATGACGATCAATCTGGTTATCTTGCTAGACTATATTTATAGCAATTCTCTCTGACTTCACATGCATCACTGAGTTGTCTTTCAGTCCACTTTTATTATTTTGCGGAGCAATACATTGTTTTCTTGTATCACTAAGCTTTAGCTTGAGGTGGAATGTCAGAATATTATAAAATATCTTATAATATCTATTATATTATATTATATTAAAATATATTGAGTTATTTCCTAAGATCAATTTCTAATCATAAAGATATCTTAGAATATCTCTCATTATTATTATGATTTGTTCCTGATTTAGGAGTAAGTCTATGTTTCTCTATAAATAGAGATTAATATTGAGTCTTTTGAAATCAAGTCAGCATAAAACTATTTATAATCATATTCAAACTCTTATTATTTTTTCTCCTCCTTTTATCTAAAATCCCACAACTTCAACACTAATTCCAACAAAAGTTGTTATCATATTAATTAATTTAAGAAAACAAAACTTCATTGGTGAAGATATAAACATTGTAACTCAAGAAAGCATTACATTCCAACCTTTTCCACTGCCAAGCAGCATATCTGCTTTTGACCGATCAACACTCCCGCAGCATCTTGAAATGTAAGCATCTTTAGCTAAATGAGAGAATGAGTCTATGGTTAATGTGACACCTTCCTGTATTATCCAATCAGTAAATATAAAAGAAAATCTTAATTATAAGAATTAGTGTACCATAGATAGATGCTGCCAAAAAAAATCATTCTGTTTGGAACAGTTGTAAAGTAAAATATATGAAGGAAAAGAAAGTGACTGCAACTGGTTAATCATTTATATTGTTTGCAGCATTTATAAATCATTTGATGAATACTTTGGAAGCAAAATTGAATTATTGATTATTATAATATATTTTTACCCTAATTCTTGAGATGGCTTCAGAGCTCTCGGTCTTTGGGAGTCTTGCTTCCGCATAAACTTGTCGCCTTCATTGCGGTTTCTTTTCGCTGCCATGGTGTGTTCACTATTCACGCTGTTACTGTTCACGTTTGTTTGACCACCTTTGACCGCCTACTTTACACCACCGCCCACCACAAGACTCGCCTCCATTAGATCGGATGGAAGCTAAAGCACTGTTGTCAACAGCCCATTCATGCGCGCCTTCCAGTTCGGCTTGTGACGCCCACTCCCGACGTCATCTCCAACACGTGTGCACCACGTGCCGCCTTATAGATCTTCGTTCACTTCCGTTTTCAACCATATTGTAGATCATTTGATTCTAGTTCCGTTTTGGATGTTCACTTTCCAATCGAAACATTTTTGTTTGTGGGTCATTTGAAGCTCCAATGGTTTTTACTCAGGCTTTTCTATTACAGACTTTGGCCACTATTGTTATTGCGGCATTAAAACACACTTACAGTTTGTGGATATTTTTTAGACGTTTGAGGTTTGTTTTGTATGATAGATCAATTTTTCGTCCCTAATATCATTTGTCTTCTGATTTTACGGTTAAGATAGCTAAAGAAAGAAAAAGAGGATTGACCTGACTCAATGAAGATGAAGTAGAGAAGATGAGATTATTTCTTAGTAAGTTGGAGAAACCAACGTGTACTAGTTCTCTGGTATATACAAGTACACTTCCTCTCGGTAAGTTTCAATTTTCTTTTGGACTTAATGCTTCAAATACACCCTATAACCAATATTGGATATTGGATATTGGATTCTGAAGCCATTGACCACATGACATCCTTACCTACACACTTCTCCACTTATTCACCTTGCCCTAGCAACAAGAAAATATCCACAACAGATGGTACCCTTATGATTGTAACAAGTCAAAGAGATGTTCAAATAAGCTCATCCATAACTCTATATCAGGTGCTCGTTGGTTTATAACATTTATTGATGATTGTACTCAGGTTACTTGGATTTACTTACTCAAACAAAAATCTGAAGTCAGTTCTATGTTTGTACAATTCTTCTCTGTGAAAAAAAACCAATTTGGAGTGAGTATTAAAAGAATTAAGTCCGATAATGCTAAAGATTACTTTAGTCACAAACTTAATTCTTTCTGTCAAACGGAAGACATTATTCATGAGTCCTCATGTGTTATAACACCCCAACAAAATGGAATTGTTAAGAGGAAAAATGGGTACTTGTTAGATCAAACTCGAGCGACGTTATTTCAAAATAAAGTTTCCATGAAATTTTGGGGAGAGGCAGTATTAACTGCATCGTATCTCATAAATCGTTTACCTTCTAATGTCCTTGCCTCCAAAACTCCTATGGAGGCTCTGTCCTCATTTTATCCTGATGTGTCCACTGCCAGTAACCTTACCCCTAGAATATTTGGGTGTGTGTCGTTCATCCATATCCATAGTGATGGTAGAGGAAAACTTGATCCTAGAACCTTAAAATGTGTCTTTATCAAGAACTCTTACACTCAAAAGGATTACAGATGCTATTATCCACCATCCCATAAATTATATTTCCCGCGATGTCACCTTCCATGAACAAGAAAGTTACTTTGGTCAAATTCATCTTCAAGGGAAGAATACAAGTAAGGGAGATGAGTCTCTTCTACTTCATGAGTTGACTCTTGAACCATAAATTGATTTTGAAAAAGATGGTAATGAAGGAAATAACAATGTTGAGACTGATATTGATTCTAAGAAAGATGAAAATGATGACACTAATGTAAGATATGGGAATAATCTATATATATAAGAGCAAAGGTCATTTCTGAATCTATTTACATCCAAGAGTCCAATCCGATTTTACATGAGATAATTTCTCTTGATGCTTCAAACTCTAGTGATCCAATCTATGAATCTTCCCATGCACTAGAATCAACGTCCAACACACCACCAATTTACGATGATCTCCATAGCCCAATTGCCCTTAGGAAGAATACTAGGACATGTACCAACAAGTCACTTCCAACTACCTATGCTTTGAACAATTCTCACCTACCCATAAAGCCTTCCTCACAATCTGGAACACTATCACTATACCTACCTCTCTATTTAAAGCATTGTCTGATAGGAAATGGAAACAAGCCATGGACTTGGAAATGGAAGCATTGGACAAGAACGGTACTTGGAATTTGGTCCCTCTACCAAATGGAGAGAACCTTGTATGATGCAAGTGGATATACATTGTAATTTAGGACAATGGCACAAGGGATATGCAAGCTACAATGGTTGAAGATCATTTTGGAAGACCTGAAGATAAAGTGGAATGAACCAATGAAACTCTAATGTTATAATAAATCTGCTATTAGCATAACACATAATCCAGTGCAACATGACAGAACCAAGCATATTGAAGTTGACAGACATTTCATCAAAGAACTACTTGATAGTGGTTTAATTTGCACTCCACATATCTCCTCCCAAAGCAACCTTGCAGATCTTCTAACTAAAGGGCTAAATAGTAGCAACTTTGAAATAATTGTATCCAAGTTTGGAATAGAGAACTCCTGTTCACCAGCTTGAGGGGGGAGAACACCTATCTCCTCCCAATGCAACCTTGCAGACCTTCTAACTAAAAGACTAAATAACACCAACTTTGAAAGAATTATATACAAGTTGGGAACGGAGAACACCTATTCATCAGTTTGAGGGGGGTGTCAAAATTTGTTTCTATTTTATTATTAAAAATATCCCTCAATTATAGAGATTTCATTGTATAAGAGTACTAATAAGGATTTGGTTGTATAGTAATCTTGTATATGTATTGTTAGCATATTTCAATACAATAAAATATATTTTTATCCTAATTCTTGAGACTAGTTGAATGTATGTGGAAGTCAGGGGTCTGAACAGTATGAAAAAGGAAACAATCATTTTTCATTGAATTAGTCATCAATCATTAGATAATATTTTATCATTGAGCTTGTTGCATGTTATACCCCATATAATCAGTGGAAACTAATAGTTCAAACGAGAATACAGAATAGATCACAAGTAACAATTTAAAATAAACAAGATTTAAACCTCAAGGGAGACTATCGGTGAGTATCCAATATCTTTTTGAGCAGCTGCACAGTTGAAAGTTTGGTTGTGCAAAGCTAACTGAAAAAAATGAACTAATAAAGGATAATTGAAGCATCTGGGTCCCAACTTTTCATGTAACCACTTTAAAACTGAGAGAAGGTATTGCACTAAATTGGCCGGAAGTTTGACGGATGGCCTGCAATTAAAGGAAGTATTTCTATATCTCCGTTAACAGCATAAGAGGTGAAAACTAGTAATATAAAAAAGCAAGAAATATGGCTGTTGCCTGCTTCCTGCAGTGAATGAAGTAGCAAGCCGAAGGAGCAAAAATATAAAAGAAAATCACATTAAAAAGAGCACAAAAAATAAAACACCACAAGGTAACTATGTTTCGTGTGACAAAAGAAACAACATAAATGACCTAGTTTTCAAAAATTAGAGTCAAGATGGTGTGACATCTCCTATATTGACATGAAAAAGCAAATTTAATATAGCCACCTTTCCAACGAATGAACAAAAAAAGAAATCCCGCATGCTATATCACATGATCATGTCAAACACACATAACTAAGCGTCAACAATATGAAAACAAGTGGCTAACTTTTTTACCTTTGATATCCGAGACCTTCCAATAAAAGTGAGAGAAATTCCCAGAACTTCATAGGCTCAAGATTTGTGATAAAAAATGCCTGCAGATAAAGCAGTAAAACATTTGTTATGCCTAAATATCAAATAAAGCACATAATACAACCTCATTGGCATTCAATATATACACCTTTCCAGCTACAGAAACTGTTTGGAAATTTAAAGCTTCTTCTGCACAGATATGGGCATGAGTAACATTCTCATAAAAAGTGAAGTCTGCCAGATTATCACCAGTCCCTATAATAAACTGAAATGAGAAATTGTTACTCAATAAAAACTTGACATTCAGTATTAATAGTCAGGAATGCTAACCAATGTAAATCACATGCCACAAGTAAACTACTAGGAAATTTTGAACTCAGCTTCAATGTATAGCTCAATAGTATTTATAGCATATCCCATGATAACTGCTAATCAAGGAGGACCCACAATTGTGGTTTTCAGAGATTGCCTCAAGTACAAGAGTATGTATGAAATTATGTTTACTATGCGTGTGAAATGGGTTTAAGATCAGACATTTCTAAGTACAGAATTCAGTCCAAAAGGTATCACAAAGAAATAGCAATCAAGTTTCCTATTTTAGTGAAGTTGAAATTCAGAAAAGTCCACACACAAGTATTCAGTTGGTATGAAGAAATGATTTTTCATGAAAAATTAAAATTTTAGCTTTTAGAAGAAAGGAAATGAAAGAACAGAAAACAACTTATTTTGTGCTTTGTTCAGAACCTAAAATCTTTAGCTCCTCCAAAAGAGCTTAAAAAACAGACACTATGTCACTTTTATTTGTGGGTGGGGGGCTGCTCTACATAACTGGCACATGAAAAAACACCAAGATTTGCATGAGTCTAAATGTCCATTTTTCATGATCCTTTGAGAGAGGAAACTAAAAACAAAGGTAAGATGTAGTAAACCAACAATCTCTTTTCAAATGTTTAACAGGGCGGATCTAAGTTAATTTCAACCTTAATACAAGAACTGAAAAGCTTGTTGTTTCAGTTCTGGTAAAGCTTACATCACTATTAAGAACAACATTTCCCCTACATTTAACAAACAGATTATGAACTTACAACTATTAACCAAAAAAACCAAGCTAGTACAAAGTAAGCACCTTAGCAAAACCATATCTTGCTAATTTTAGAAAATGTGGCACAAACTCTGTGTCACCAGGACCAAATACATTACTAGGACGAAGTGAGCATGTCAACACTCCATCAATGTCATTAGCATTCAAAATCAAAGCTTCTGCTTGAGCCTTAAGGTCAATTAGCATGTTATCAACCTGCAATTCATATCCCCCTTTTAAAAAGACTTATTCACTTGTAAATGAAAAACATCAAATCCAATTTTGCTTAAAAAAGCTCTGTAAACAAAACCTCACTTTCCACGGATATGCCATTGAGTTATCTCCATTATGCAGACTATCAAATACAACATCTGCAGAGCTGTTGTATATTAAGCGTTTCACTTTACATTCTCTGCAAGCACCAATCACATTCTTCGCACCTGAATCAAATATCAATTTACATTATAGTTTAATTGAGATGACCTAAAATAGTTTTACACCAACATCCAATCCAACCCAACGTGAATTCATCATATTACTACATAACCCTGCATCATAACTCTATTTTAAAAAATAACAGCAAAATATTTAAATCAGTCGTAGTACATGTCCTCTTCTCATTACATTATGAAAATGAAATGAATGCAATTATCAATGAGAGCAAATGAAAGAGTACCTTGAACTATAAGCTTATAGCAACTGTAGAAATCATTGCTATTATTGGAACCATCAACATCCATATAAAAAACGACAGAAGAACCTTCTAGAACTGCACAAGACGCAGTCATGTTTCTTTAACGGTGTATTTTTTATTTCGATAGAAAAATTAAAAGAAAATTGCAACGATAACGGAAGGGATTGAATTGAACGCAAACCTTTGACGATGCGGTGTTTATCGGTAAGGTCGAGATGGAAGTAAGAGGCGCGAGAAGAAGAGAGAGCTTCGGAGAGGAGAGACTCGGAGTTGTGAAGTTGAAGGGAGTGAGTTGAATCGGCAACACGGACGATCCAGTTACCGAGTTTTAAAAGCTTCAAGACTAACGATCTTCCTAGGAATCCTCTGCCGCCTAAAACGACACACGTTTTAGGGTTTAAATCTGTGAAGCGATCGTCAACCGCCATTGCTGCGACTGCGAAACGATGAAGATTAATGTCGTTTCGTATACTCAAATTATTATTCACGAGCAATGTTAGTCTAATGAGAGAAAAAGAAAAAGAAAAAGAAAAGAGGAAAGAAAAGGAGCAGTTACTTGAAGAAGAATCGTTAATGTGTTGAGTTCTTTTCTTTGGCGCGGAAAGTGTTACTCTGTAGTGTGGTTTGTGTAATGGAAATTAGTCGCAGTGAGAGTGGGACCCCTGGCTGGAATATTTTTGGACAATGAAAGAGCGAGTGCTAACTATATGATTACGACGATTGCTCTAATGTTGATGCTCATGCTACACACGCAATCACATCACATGTACAAACAATTGATATTTGTGTGATGCGTACAATTATAATATACTTAATTTAAATCTGCATGGGATCAACAACCATTACATTAAGTTATTATTATACATTTCTTTTTTATAATCAGGATATGATGTGAATTATCCTCGACTTTGTTACTAATTAATCTCCTGCATAGATAATCTCTCAGGTTTAGCTGCTCTTTCCTCTCAACCATGTTTCTTCATCATCAAACTTGATCTTAAGACTTTGATTCTAAAGTTTTAAGAGATATCACTTCAGTTTCAATTAAATCAATTATTATTATTATTATTATTATTATTATTATTATTATTATTATTATTATTATTATTATTATTATTATTATTATTATTATTATTATTATTATTATTATTATTGATAAAATACCTCATACAATATGTTAACTTAATTTCATATAAAATTTAGATATTTATATTTTTTTTCTTTGATTTAATTATTTATTTAATTTTAAATAATTATTGATCATTTAAGTCTTAAAATATCAATAATATTTCTTTTTCAAAAATCTAAAATACTCATCAATGTCTTCAAACAAATCCACAAAAATTTATTATCAATTTAAAAAAAAAATATCAAATTCATAACTCAAATATTCAAACAAACTCATAAACTTTATCTCTAACAATATTATCAAATTCATCAAATAAATACCTCACACTTTAAGATTGATCACAAATCACCAAGATAATATCTTCTTATTCTTTATATTCTTCTTCAAATTAAATTCTAACATAAATCTTAAAATGTGTGTTTTTTATTTGATGTTGTTGTTGCTGAAGATAAAAATATGAGTTTATTTGAAGATTTGAGTTATGAATTTGATAAAAATTTAAATTTTGTTAAAAATGATAATTAATTTTATATATTTTATTAGAAGATGATGAAGATGAATTTTCCAAATTTATTTAAAAAATAAATACATTATTTATATTTTAAGATATAAATAATCAAATTATTATTCAAAATTAAGTAAATAATCAATTAAAAAAAGTAATTAAATTATTATGTAGAATTAAATTAATTGATTTGCGCATGTATTTTGCTTTATTAAATATTTTGTATCTATATACGTTAAAGGAATAATAAACAAAATACCAATAAGGTGAAAGTTACTCAAACTGGGATGATGATGATCATGTAACATTTTATAGTGGGGGAGTAGGGACCTACCAAGTTGTCACCACCTTGCACATTTTATGTGCTTTTCTGATTCCTATGACAGGACGTGTACATTAAGACAAAATCAAACTGCACCAGATTGGAAGTGGTTAACCAAATTAATTGTGGGAAATAACTCTTGGACCTCAAAATGTAAATGCTATCAAATACAGTAGTATCCTTTTATTTTTGTGTGTATTTTTAAATTGTAGAAATGAGATTGAGATAAACATATACACTTATACGGTAACAAAAGATATTGAGATAACATGCATAGGTGATATATCTATAATTATGTACACATAAAGATTTGCACTTAAAAAGCAATTATGTGATGTCATGAAAGTTGTGTTCGGTGGCGAGGGGGATGCCCAACCTACTACTGTTTCGTGTTTAGGTGAATCCATCTATCAACTAATAAATTTGTGAAAACTTAGAATCCACCGTACTTAATTCCAACTAAAGAGTTGCACTTCACAATTCACATCAATTTCTTCCTCTCAAGTTACTCAACTCACGTCCTCAAGCAAGCAAAAATAGTAGATGTTTAACTTACACATGATATATTACTCCAAAGGGCCAACAGCCACTTGGATACCAGAAAAGCTTAATCCATGCTTGAATACGTAATCAGTTTTATTGCTTTCATCTTTTATGACTTGATCCCTATGATAATATGCTATAAATAGCAAAAGCTTAAGTGGCTTTGTAGCCAAGAAGTAGGATTAAAAAATGATCATTAGGGGAGAATGATAATGATAAATCACTTCCTATCAAGCTAATCAATGACAAAACTACAGCTAATGCTCTTTATTGCGTACAAACTAGTCGTTTTAAAACACTGAAAATTGACCACAATTTAACTATCTATCTAAAGCACTAAGCATTCTGAACATATTCATGCATACACAACCAAAGTCAATGATGAACAACTTCAATGCATCATATTTATTTTTTACCCATCGTGCCAACAAAATTTGATTTAATTTATATCAATAACTCCAGAATGAACTCAAAAGAGAGTTGAAAAATTATATTAAGACATCGACAAGTAAATGTTGATGGCTTCAATAACCTAATCTATACACAATACATATATCTGTAGAGATTAAAATTTATATTGAAAAAAAAAATCTAAAAAGTATCCTCTGCTTGTCGAATAACACTCAGGGCTTCAGCGTCTTCTGCAGTGGCTGCAACTTTTAGTTTTTGCCGAATTTCTGTACTCCAGGTGCGAAGGAATGGATTGCAAGCTTTTTCCATCTTTAGTGTAGTTGGAACCTGGGAAACAGCAATAGTTTGTTAAAAGCAGAATGCAGAAGATTCAAACACATCAATAACTAATAGATTTTGATTCCCTGCACTCAAAGAATCACAGTTAATACATGCAAGAAATGAGACCTGTAGAATCCAGAAAAGTCAGCTCACATTTCGAGTTTGCATTTTGAATCCAATGTATCAAAGTGGAAACATGAGTCGTCTGGTTTTAATCCAACAGTACTAATCTCTTAAATGGAGTGACTTAGTAATATTTCATTGTAGGGAATCCCGATTAATAAACAACACGTATGTAAGCTTAATAAATGCTTAGGTCGCAAAATTACCGTTGGCAAGCCTTTATTTCTAAGGTGAGCTACATGTGAAGCATAGGATTGAAGTTCCTTGTTTTCAGGCTCTATGGACAATGCAAACTTTGAATTATTCTGCCAAATTTCAAAGAACCAAAGTCAAGGTTATAGCTCCTAGGCTTAGAAATAAAGCCGGAAACATAAAAGATGAAATTAAAAAAACTAACCAATGTATATTCATGACCACAATATATACTTGTATCATCTGCCAACGACATGATCTTTTTAAGAGAAGACAGCATCTGCAACATGGAATAAATGCTCAATAATTGAAAATAAAGTTCATTACAAGAGAATCAAGTATCTGACTTGACACCATGGAAGAAATAGCTGGCATTCATTACCACATTGCACATCAGCAACATATTCAGAAATCCGCACCTAATATTCAAATACAAAGTTTATAGACAGACAGTATTTGACAAAGTAAAAGAATTGTACAACATGACAATATCAACATATATTCAAAATTGAAAATATGGAGAGAGAAAAGTATCTAACTACCAAAATAATGTTAACTGTTATAGTAATTTCTGATACTAGCATAGTAAGAAAAGGTGCATCAGTATAAATTTAATTAGTGTTGCCCAATGTCAATATTCCAATAATTCAATTCAAATGTTCTTACACTAAGACCACATACATATGGAATTTATCTATCAAAATATTTTCGTCTATATTCTACAACTAACAAATATAAACATCGGTAACCTCAATTCAGACAGGACCTTCCAGTAATAAGTCAAATAATTGTACCAAATTTGGTAGAGGAGTTTAAGATTTACCAGTTATGAATTACTTGTAAATAATTCAAGTTTCAAATATCATACAGTTCTCATTCAATTGCAAATTAAATAACTGCCGCTCAAGTCCTTTTGTGCATGTATATCAAGATTTTAGAACTTCTGGAGAAGAGATAAATCAAGAGATCCAAAAAAGAAAGAAATATTTGCAAGATGCAATGACTTGTCAGCTGTCACTGAAGATAGAAATCTATAACCTGAAAATAAGATGAAAAACTATATACAATCCAAATCAACCTGCTCCGGGGTTCCTTCATAGAGCTTGCCACATGATAAGCTGAACAAGGTGTCTCCAGTAAAAATTGCCCCAGATCCAGGAAAGTAGAAGCTAATATGGCCTGCAACAATTAGTATATGGTGAAACTGAGGATTAGCATATTCGGAAAGTGAGGACCGGCAGGTTGAGGTAATAAAAAAATTGTACACGGGAATAACCCAAATTGTATAGCCTAACACAACATAAGTGAAGTACCAAATACCCAAAAATCTTACATAGAAAGTTCTACATCATAGTATTGACAAAATAAGTCATCAATGAAACAAGCCCTAAATGTCTCGGGCATAGTATTGGCACGGGCACATCAGTTAGAAAAGAATATAGAAATATACTATATTGGTAAGTAAAATGCAGGAGACTAAAAAAGCCAAAGTGCCAAACAAGTGAAATTGAGCTGATCTCTTATCAACTAAAATATTTAAAAAAAAACGTCCAACAATTAAGGAGAAGTACTAATGCACATAGACCATGAATCTGACCTCGTGTGACACCGGGAGTGGCCATTATATGCACCTCATGACCAGCAAACATCCACTTATCTCCATCACTCAAATAGATATCAATACCAGGAATTCTTTCCTTGTCTAAATCAGAACCAATTACCTATAACACAACATATGAATAGTTACAAATCGACAAACGTAAACCTCACTTTAAATCTGATCTTTACAAGGAGAACCTGATTCTTATTCAAACACAAACTATATTTTTATATCCAGATTAGTTTTGCTGAAAGCACACTTAACCATCAATCGAACATAAAATGAAGCGCAGAAGATAAAAATATATCATACCTTTGCCCCATACTTTTCTTTCAACTCTGCATTTCCATCAGTGTGATCATTGTGGTGGTGTGTATTCAGTATGTATGTCAAATTTAGATTTTTCTTGGTCAAAGCATCTATGATTGGCGCAGCTTCAGAAGGATCAACAACACCCACAGTCCCTGTATCCACATCATATAAAAGATATGCATAATTGTCCCTTAGGCATGGAACCTGAAAATTGAAGAAAAATGACACAATATAGCACAGATTAGGATATTGGGGTATTAGTTTTAGTGACTGAATAGAGATCTAATTGCAACATGAAAATCTTAAGAAGGCAGAATAGAGTTGCTCACCAATTCAATCATTAATGACGAAGATATACTCACTACACTGCAAAATTGATCTACCCTCAGCGACCGACTAGCTCCACGCAGTGTTTTCAATGGTATAGAAAAGATTCGCATAAATCCATATAGAATACCTTTTCTAAAGCAAATTTGTCTCACATCTGGAACAACACAAAACCCACTTCTTCCCTGAACAAAGAGATTAAATTTAATTCATTTCCATATCATACCAACGGTCAATTCTTCAGATAAAGCAAATGTAATGGGGAATTCAAACAAGGAAAACCACAGTACATGGAGAGAAAAACCACATTTAACAACCCTAATAAAATAGAGACAACACTCACATTTAACAACCCTTAATGATATTACAGATTACAATAACAAATATATAACATTATAAATACTTCTAAATCAACAAGAGTAAACTGCCACTTATTCCAAATAACCCACCACTTCCTCACCTTGCTTCCATCAAGCTTGAAATCATCATAGTAAACTCATTCTCATCATTTTTCTCCCTGCATTTCAAGAAGATGTTAACTCTTTTATTAAGATCCTTGCTCTGTCACACAGTCACACTAATGTAGCAGAGCATCAAGGTTGATAAAAGGGTTAAAATCATCAAGAATAGTAGGGCGGAAAAAATGAGATTGAATTTCCCATGATTGTTTCAAGCTTAATTTAAAGGGGAATACTAACAAGTGTCCGTCTAAAAATATAAATATCACATTAAAAAATACACTGGAAATTGAGTATTCAACTTTTGAAAGCTTAAAATTTATACTTTTGTATAGTTAAGCATGACCCTAATTTAAATAAAGTTGCAGACCGTGTAAAAGATCTACAACCAAAACATTTGACAAGAAAAAATTTCACCATATCAAAATCTAATAATGAACATGACATTCTCATCAAGGTTTTAAAAAACTGTTGAATTCATAATAGTTGCCCCAACATCAAGGTTCTGATTTCACTACTAGTACTAGTATTTCACATCAATTTTCTGCATAATCACCAACCTTTATTATCATCATATAAAAGTGATGTAAGTCCCTAAAAAAGTAAAGAAAGAAAAAAACAATTTTTTTTTGGATATATCTTTCAAAGATCTTATATTCTCCGGGGTGAGGTGAAACAATTTCCAGCAGAATCAAATGAAAAATATTACCTTAATATCGCTCATCGAATGTGGTGAAAGATGGAGAGAGAGAGAGAGAGAGAGAGAGAGAGGATCAGAGGAAACAATGAAAAGCGAAAAAACGCGCTTAATAAAAGTTAAAAAAATAAAATAAAATAAAAAGTGAAAAATGTTAGCAATTGAATTTCTGTTCTTGTTCCATACCAAAGTGACCCGATTTTACAGAATCCATAATTGAATATGAGGGTTTAATTTAGCACAATTTGAAAGATGAATTCAAAAGAAAAGAAAATAGTTAATTTGAAAGAGAGAAAAAGCAGAAAAAGATGTTGGTTTAAGAGCATACGCATCTGCGTAGTGCAGAATGAATAGAGAGAGAGAGAGAGAGAAAGAAAGTTGCATTTATGTTGTGGTTACGTTGGCACACTCAACTCTCTTTACTTCACTTTTCCCTTGTGAAAACGATTTTGCTTACCCCCCCACCTTTCTCCTCCTTCACCATCACCATATTAATTTTTTATTTTAATTAGATACATTTCCCTTCATTTTTTTTTTAGATTTGGAGTTCTAGGAGTTTATTTTATGACTTGTCATATTTAGGAGTTTAGAAGAATAAATTTATATTTTATCAATGAACTGTAAAAATAAGTTGTGATAGAAAAAAAATTGTGAAATATAGAGATTAAAATCTTGTTTTAGACAAAACAGAGGATCAAAATGTATTGAATTCTAAAATTTAATCATAAGTGTTTAGGTGTGAAATACTACTAAGTGTCGAATTCTAAATAATATGAAAAAATATAGTAAATTTTGTTAATGAAAGAGTATGTAAAACTTATAGTCTTTTATATTATTGATCGTAATTGAAGCTCTTTAACGCATTTTTGTTATGTATGCACTTCATTCTTTTGTAGGTGAGGATTTAGTTATTTGAAATGGCAATTCAAATGAGTCATTTTCTTTTAGAGGAACATGTTATTCAATAAATGGCTTGGATAATAAAGTGGTGACAAATTATTTCAGTGGATTTGGAAGTGGTCGGATTTTGAACATTTAAGATATTTTATGTGGAAAGTTGTTTGTGGTTGTTTACTTACAAACCTCTAATGCTCAGCAGCGACCTATGTTCAGCGTGTCCTAATGCTAATAAGTCTATCTTTCATATTTTGTGTAATTGTCAACTTGTGTCAGAGGTTTGACATTATATGTTTCATGTTAATATCATTTTTTTTCTACATATATAAATAGATGGCTCCGGGATAACTCGAATAATGTATTTATGGAATATGGACTACATTGGAGTATCTTATTTGTTACAGTGTTGGACAATGTGTGAAAGGCTCGTAATGATTTGATAGTCTCCAATTTTGTTCCCATAACATGTGGCACAACCACCAAAGTCAAGTACAAGTGACTTCTAAATCAAATACTCAAGTAATTCATGCTCGTCTTTCAAGTGTGTTGATTCCCACTCATCGTTGGTTTGTTTGGCATTACCTAGAGGATTGTTGAGTGGCTCACAATGGATATGACGCAAAGGAAATATTTATAGAGTTGAATGACTTTAAATTATCTCATATCTATTGTGAAGTCGATCAAATTACATGTATTTTTGCTAAGTTCGATATTTCATATTTATGGACCGACCATATTTTTTATGTAATTCTTGATTTCTTTTCTCTTGTTGTGTTGGTCCATAAAGACTTTTAACTTTGTTTTTTGGGACTTGCCCCCAATTTTAGCTAAAAAATATCTTTAAATAAATTTTGTGTCTCCATTTTGTCCAAAATAAAATTTTAGTCATCTCATTTATAAAATTAGTTTTTTGGTCTCATATTAACTAACTATTAGGATTTACTTGATCTCCACCATTTTTAATGATGTGACACTCTTATTAGTGGCATAACACTTAGATGATATTTTTAATATTATTATTGTTATGATTAATTTTATTTATATATTAAAATTATTTATTTTATTCTTTTTATATATATTTAAATACAAATTTAAAATTTAAAACATTTGGATAAAATATTTATAATTTATTTATTTGATTTAACTCTTTTTTAGTACTTTATAATTTTAAAATATTTATATAAAATATTAAAATTTATTATTTTATTTTTAATTATTAAATTTAGTATATTTGCAATAATATTTAAT
>JBBPBR010000003.1:63656571-63670240 GCA_037974775.1 Cicer pinnatifidum
TTTAAATTAAAACTTGAAACTTAAAATATTTAAAATTTATTTTTTATCCAATAATAATTTAACATTTATTTATTTTATTTGTAATATATTAATAAAATAAATAATAAAATTAACTACAACAATAATAATATTTAAAATATTTTATCAAACTCTCAAATATTATTTAAATATCAGATAATTAATTAAATTGTCACATCATCAAAAATTATAGAGACAATAAAAATCACAAAAATTAATTAATAGATATTAAAAAAATTGATTTTATAAATAAAGAGATTGTACATTCATTTTGATCAAAATAAAGACACAAAAAATACATTTAAATTTAAAAAAATCTCTAATCTAATTTTCACACGATTGAACAAAAAAAGATATAATTTTCACATGGATGTGGGAGATGGCAATGGAGATTGGAGAGCATGTTTGTGTTATAATGATTGATGAAAAGTGATTGTGTTGCACTACAAGTGAATGTGGCTAACACGTGGCACCGACGACTTTATTACTATTAGTAGTTT
Organism: Cicer pinnatifidum; assembly: GCA_037974775.1. Classification (NCBI taxonomy): domain Eukaryota; kingdom Viridiplantae; phylum Streptophyta; class Magnoliopsida; order Fabales; family Fabaceae; genus Cicer; species Cicer pinnatifidum. The sequence continues at coordinate 63,657,090 of JBBPBR010000003.1, forward strand.
ATCATTGATATATTGATAAGAGAAATGCTAAAAGCATTTGAATTTTTTTACAACAGGAAACTAAAAATGAAAATATAATATTTAAAATTGTATATATTTTAAGGATTTAAAATGTTTTATTTTATTTTTATTCTTTAACATTGTATATAAATAGTGAGTTACTAAAAAAAAGTATAAACACACCCAAAACCTACACATGCAACAAATAAAAAGTAGTATATATTTCATGAAAAATACTTGTTTAATCATAAATATAAATTAATAATATTTATATACAATCACATAAAAGAAAATTATTTATTTTAAAAATAGAAATCATTTTATTCTTTAAAAATAATAAATTCATAGAGAGCCGGCCAACTACATGTGAATATGTGATGCCGTCATATGACGATTTGGTATGTTTTTAGCATCTAAATGACATAATAATTTGGTAGCTCAACAATAATAAATCAATGATTTAAAACAAAACTATTTTCAATTCGTGTCCCTTTTTCCTTTCCTTGATATTTACGATTGTTTTGACTTTCCTTGTAGACCCCTCTATCCTTACAACAGTTGTAAACTTGCAATCGCTCCTCAAGTCTTCGTTATAAAGGATGTTATCGTTAACATTTGAATTGAATATAACTTTCAAGATATATTTAGTTTCTTAATACACACAATTATTATTTAGCTAAAAATAAACACAGTAGGTTAGTGAAACCATCCATATAAACTTTTATTTTTGTTATTTGATCGGTCATTCAATCAGTTTGATTTAAAATTAAATTTGATTCACTTTTTATTGATCTTGATTTATAATTTTTTTTGAAAAATAGTGAATTATATTATATTTAACCTACACAATTGTTAGATGTCACTTCGAATGGAAAGAAGACGTTCAACTTAACCATAATTATTCTACTTCTCTTGATTTTTAGTTTGAATTCGATGGATGATTTTTACAAATACAAACCGAAACCCAATACAATCCATTTTTAAAAAAATATATTTTACTCGGTTTATTCTATTTGCGATTTTTTTATTTTCAATTTTTCAGTCCAGTTGTTGAAATAGGTGTGAAAAGCCGTAATAAACAGACCGAAAAACTACACATGCAACAAAATTAGTATACATCTCATAGCCGTAAACAAAAACACTAATCATTATACAACTCCAACAGAAACGTGCGATCTAACCCAGTGCCAACAACAACACCCTACCACACTCAAATAATGAAACTAATTATTGTTGTATTTATAGCTGGTAAGAAAATATCCACCAAAAAAAATAGAAAAATGACAGTTCCAAAACATTAAATGATGAAATCAATTACTAATATTTTAGTTAATATTAATATTAATTATTATATTAAAAGTTTGATAGTAATTTTTTTTTCATTCTCTCTAATCTCAAATATACAAAAAAAAAAAATAAATTTTTTTTGTCTCACATCACAAGTAACATATTTTCTCTATTTAATGACATCTATCTTTAAAATACCCTTCAATTAATGTTAACTTTATTTTATTTTCACCAACTCTTTTATTCTAATAAAACAAATTTCTATTAAAGACAGTTTTGAAATCTCACTTATATTTTTTAATGGGATTTATAAGATTAATTGCATTTAATAATTAGTTATTTTTATTTAGACAAATATTAACACATGTCTATAGAAATTTTATCTTAAAAATTATGCATTCCAACTCCTAAAAAAATTAAAATTATTTTTCCAAAAAAAAAATGTATTTTTAATTCTTCCACATGTTAAAGCATCATATTAGCAATACCCTTTTGTTTATAGTAGTATATGGTAGTTTAAGCTTAGTTTCATCTTTCAAAATGCAAAATGCAGTAGCAGCTAATCTAACAATGCAAAAGTAATAAAGTTGACATAATGACTAATGCTTATTTGTATTGAGTTTTGGTACAGTACGGCTCAGTATGGTCATTGCAATTGATGCTTTGGTCCTAGTTCACAACACACTAAAAAATTCAAACTTTTTGAAGGTGGCATTAAATTGAAAATTGCTACTACAATTATGCAGAGTCCAACTACCCCTCACATTGCCCATTTCAAAGCTCATCCTGTTACACCATGAAAATGCACATCTAGTTAGAGCAATGAATACGAAAGTGACACTTATCCTAAAAGAGTAAAGTTGAAATATGAACTAAGCTCAGCAGTTTAGAAACGGGTTTACAATTTTTTATATAGTACTCATTTTATGCTTACATCTAAGATATTGCTGAAATTTTTATGAATTTATTTGTAATTATACATATTTTAGCACATCAATAATTTTCTTGTCATCATGCTTCATTGCACAGTTTATGTTCAATCATTGTATATTTTGTCCTTTTTCATTATTTAAGGTGCTGAACAAATAAGACTTTACTAAAGAACTTTGTGGGTCCGCTACACCTTACTCTCTTCAGTCTTTAATATAAAGACGGACATCAATTTTGATAATTCACATAAACACATCATCATTAATTTTATTCTATTTAATGATATCATTCCTAAAATAACTTTGAACTAATTTAAAATTTAAGATTTTAACACCCTTTTGCCTATGTTTGAATCAACTGAAAAATGTTGTATTTACCGGTACTTTTGTTGTTTGTGACTTTGTGTAACCAAGTGGGGTCTTTCTTATGCAGATGTCATGGTCATATATTTTGCTGGATATGGAAAGGTTGATTTTCAAATGGACTAACAAGAGTTATGGGCAAATTGTCAAACCTACCTCATTGTTAACAACTCCAGCTCATGTACTGACCGGTTTGTGATAGATTTAAAAAGAAAAAAAATTACTTTATATTTTTAAAAATATTTATGAGAATTTTTTTAAAAATAGTAGAAGTTATTTTGGACTCATTATCTATCTAACATAGGAACAACAGAAAGCAATAACTCGTAACGAGAAATTGAAGTAAATATTTAGTAGTAAAAAATAGTAGGGTCTTAGGCTTACATGACCATAATCATCCAGGTATTCGTGGGGATCCGACTGCAAAACAAAGTCCTTAAATCAGATTTCACAGCACATAGGAATAAGTGGTCAAAAACTCAATTGAATTAAAGACCAAACAAAATTACATGAATTGGACAGAGAATTCAAGATTAATAAAACAACTCAAATAGCCGTTGGTTTATTAAGTCAATCATTGAATCTTGATTCCATGTATAGTTAGATAATCATGTATTTAACACAATCACGTGATTTGGACCGGGCGATCCACATTTTAACTTAGATAAATCGAATCCAAAAACCAAAGTAAGAACATGATCCATCCTATCTTTGATCTGATGGTCCAACCCGTAGACTATGTGGTTGTGTGAATGAAATGATTCAATTCGTTCAGAGGAAAGAGTTTAATCAAAGGTTAAGAAACAAGGACAACAAAAAGTCTATCATGAGTTGTCCCCTGCCCTCACACTACTATGATTCCTACCATACAAACTAGTAAAAAAAAAAGGCCAAAACTTTACTACAAAGTCAGCATAATAAACACAAATACACCCAGAAGAATTTTTTGAGTACAACCTGAGAAAAAACTTACCCTTCTTCTACGGCGCCTCTTATCTCCATAATTGCGGTCCCTCTCTCTCCTTCTCTTTTCACCCTCTTCTCTTGCTCTTTGTGCCTCCTGCATGGTCATAACATCAAAAGATGCCCCTTTAAAAACACATGATTACTGCATAAATCAGAAGAGTGCCAAAGCATTTAGGTATTACCTCTTCTTCCCGAGCCCTTCTTTCTTTTTCCGCTTCTTCAAAAGCTTCTTTTTCAGCCTAATATTTTACACATAATGAGAATGCAAATACTATGATGGTTGCTACAAACTACATAACAGATATACAAAGTCGGAAAGAAATGGCTCACCTCTCTATTATTAACCAAAAATTCTTCCACAACTTGCTTTGCATATTGTGGGTCATCACAAATTAAGATGTTGTCATAAATCGAACCAGCTTTCACCTGAAAGTTCAAATTGTAATGAAATGGCGCTTCAAATATTCACTAATATCTAAATATTTTGAAATGTATCAAAACAAATATACACACCTGCCACACTTCAATTCCGACATACTTTATTGGTTTCAGCACATAAAGATCGGGATCATCCTCAAATTCTGCAGGAAACAAAAAAGAAAAATTTGTCATTAGAGATTCATAATTTTCAGGGGGGAAGACACAAACTCTAATGACCGATATCACCTGCTTATAAAACAATCTACCTGGGTTATCAATCCACGGAGTCTTCCACTTTCCCTTGTAATTGGGGTTCTTGATTTTCTAGGATTCAACAATTTTCCACAATTAGAAACCAAGGCATATGAATATGAATTCAACTTTTAAGTTTTAACATGTACAGTTTGAAGAACCTTTCGTTTCCACGTTCCTCTGTATGCTGGATTAGGAATTTTGGGGGACTTCCATAGTCCATCATCTTCATCATCCCAGTCAACAGGCTAGTCAAACAAAATATTAAACAAGAGAAAAAGGCAAATAGCTTTCGTAAGCCTGTGCTAAATTCAGTCTTGTGTCAATAGTTGTAATCTTACTATCCAAATACATGTATTTGTTAACTATATTTTAAAATTTATCTAAACATGTGGTAAACAAACAAACCTTCTTGGCTTTTGGATCAGGAATTTCAGCCGGAATTGAGTCATATCCCTGCAACATTGAGACAATTAGACTTGCACACATGAAAACAAAAATGTAACACCTAAAACTTAACTAAGAGTCTTGAGAAAGTTTTTGTAAATAATGCAAATGAAACTGAAATTTTTGTTTTAAATTTTGTAAGGGCTTACAAATAAATAGAAACTCTTCTGTAAACTTTTGAAATAACTTATAATAATAAAATATTTGCAACTTTTAAATAACCTTCAAATGAGACTTAATTAAACTATAAACTCTAATCTAGACTAAAGATGTGATCCGACTTCCAACTTACCAAATAAAATTCACGATGATGTTATGTGTAAGACAAACCTTCAAGCGGAGCTCAGCCATTAAAACATGTTTGGGGAATTTTTTTGTCGATTGATTTTCTGTAACTTACTTTCTATTAACCTCTACAAAGTTCGATACCATTTATGACCCCTGACTAAACTTAAAATAATTATTAATGAAAAGTGCTTCTAACCAGGTTTCTAATCTTATAGATTTTTGTTGAAAATAGAACACTTTGCATATAAAAACAAAAAAACATATTGCTGAAGGCTGGTTAGTTGCAGCTATCATTCATAGGAACATGAAAGTTATCCATTCCACGGTAGAAATTCTTAAAAGTGGTTGTCATTACAGTCTTTCATGCACATGCAAACAATAAAAAGGCAAAGGTGACTGTGTCCGACAATCTTGATGACAAATTATAAGTTACCATGGGAACAGTTGTGTGAAGGGGGACAACAAGTACCTCTGGTTTGACATCATTAGAATCCTCAATGTACTCTCTATCATCCCAGTCTGCTGGCTGCAATAGAGAAACTAAAAGGTTTTGCATGAAAGAAGATAAACAAAAAGAACCAAAACATCTCCTATCTCATTTCAAGACTCATAGAATGTTTGTTTGAGTTGTTTTCGAACACGTGACCTTTGAGATCCAAACTGCAATAACTCAACATTGCAGTTGAAGCTCAGCATTGTAACATTCAAATAAGGAAAAATACATAAATACATGCCAATCTACTAAAACTAATTCAGAAGTATTACCTTTTTCGCATTGACATCCTTGATTTTTCTTGGAGGAAGGATGTCCCAATCTGTGTACATGCTTCCAGAATCTCTTTCTCGATTATCGACAAGGACACTATAGGAGGCATCAGGTCTTAGAATGAACGTATAGAAATGAGTTAATTTGTCAGTTTCGCACTGCAGGTCCTTTCTAAGAGGATAATTCTGCCCTTGGTATGACAATATAACATGGAGCTTCTTTGTCTGTGTGCCACATAGATCCGGTCCAAACATCAAACTGCATTAAACAAAACCAATTAGTTGGCACTGCTCATACAGTGATAGAACAATTGGCACTGCTCATTAGTTGGCACTGCAGTTTTCTTATAATAAAGAAAGAGAATCGCATATATAATCAATAATGGTATACAATTCAAGTCTATAATAGCTCATATCTTTTTTATCATGTTAAAGCACTGATAAGGAGTGTTAACTCGATTGAAGAAAGCACAATAGCTAGAGATAGAGAAAGACTGTAGGGAAAATTATAGGTCGAACCGTTGAGAGAAATTTAATAGTAAATGGTTTATCTTTAGAATTGATAAATGACAGGACTTTGTGATGTCAAGTGATCTATGTAACCAACTCCACCTAGTGGAAAAAAGGCTTGGTTGTTGTTGTTTCCTTGACCATATTAGCAGATAGGTTTCTCGTCCCCAAGGCGTAGCTCTAATGGTTGAACCGGGACACTTGAAGGAGTATGAGAAGGTCTTCTAGGGTTCAAACTCTGGCTACTAACATAACATACTAACACCTAATGTGTCCCTATAAAGGCAGATAAGTTCCTCTTTGAACTAGCCTTTTGTTGGATAACTCACACATTACATGATCATTGAGGGGAGCGGTGAAAAAAAATAGAGACATAAAATAAACAAGCATAAAACTTATCATTTTGATCATCAACAATGATGAGCTAACCTTCACATACTCTTGAAAATGGATCATTTCACAACTAAAACACAAAGTCAAAGAATTTCTAAATCGCAAAAGAACGAAAATACAGGTTACAAGAAATCGACAAACCTATAAGGAGTATCACCGCCAAACTTTTTCTGATTTACATAACCAGAAAGAAGTTTGATGTAACCACCGCCACACTCAATATCCTGCTCAAATTTAATAGAATACTGAACCACCAGGGTTCTGTTCTTATTGGTCAACTCTGGTATCTTTGCAGATATGGAAAAATGCTTGGCATCATTATATGTCTGAATACCTGCAACAATCGTAGAACACTAGTATTAATCAACCCTATAACACTATAACTAAAGTCACTAATTACATGGATCAATTCAATGCCAAGTAAATCAACATTATGTTCCCTCTTAAATTAAAGATCATCAATCAATTTAGTCCCTCCATTAAAATATTTTTTTTTGTAAATATCCATCAAAGCTAATGAAATACCTACATATTAACTTGAATAGTCTGTTGCTACATTAAGAGAAGTGTTAAATTTGGAAAAGAAAATGACATGATGTTCAATTTAAGCAACTAAATTTGTTTTGGCAAATTTAAAGATTATAATTTGAAGAGCTAAAATGTACTAACTTTACTGATTGAATGGCACATTAAATGAAGTAATGTAGTGTATGAATGAGTACCTTTGTCATCAGGATCTCCAGGCCATTTTCCAGCAGTGTATTTAAAGGTACCTGCTTTTCCTTCACTTCTTTTCCAATCAGACAACACCCAACGACTCTTCCACCCATCTTTTGTTTCATAAAACCAATGTTAGAAAGCTAGCTTCTATTACTATGGAATCAACAAACTGAAACTGAAGCAAAAGGAAAATAACAGACAGGAGGAAATCATGATGTGAGGTTGAAGTTGACGAAAATGGTTAAACTTTACCTTGGAATCTCTCTTCAAAAAAGAGCTCGGCAAAGGAAGAAGGAAAAGTTAGTAGAAGGAAAAGCAAGAGATGAATAATTGTGTTTCCCATCATTCTTCATTCACAGACAGTGGAGTTTCAACTTTAAATGTTTAATTTAAGAATACTAAGTACTTTCTAGAATATCAACATCCAAGAGAGACTATCCACCCTTGGATGCTCCAAATCTCAGGTTAATTTTTTTATTCTAAAAATTAAATGACTTAAAATATGTAAATAGTTGTTATTTTGATTTTAGTTTATATAAAAAAATCTTTTAGCACGATTTTGTAATTTCTAATTATTTTTAATTTGATTTATTTTTAATTATTTTTATTGAGTTGGATAAAATTTGATGATCTGTCGTATATGACTAAACTAATTTCACCTTGATTCACTATTTTTTGTACAATTAGCAAGTGTGACAAGAGTAAGTAATGTTGACTTGGAATTTGAATTGCTAAAAACAAATATTAAAAAAGAACAAACATTTTAATAAAAAAATAGAAAGAGTAAACTCATATCTAGGATTTGAAGATGAATTGGAAGAAAAAGGGGTTGCACAAACCCAATCATTTAATCATTCTCTTCAATTTTTTATGACAAACATCGAGAGACAAAACAAAAATCCAATTTATGAACATTAGAGTATGCGTGAAACAACAATTTATGTTTTTGTTTTAAGATAGAGTAGAGCATTTGTCATGCTTCACTTAATTACTCTATTCAAAAAAGATATTTTTTTTATGATTTATGTAATCAAATTATTTATTAAATCTCTAGTTTTTCATTGAATTTTGTAATTTTTTCCTCATTTTTCATTTGACTGTGTTATTTATTATTCTTTTTAAGGTAATTTTTTTTGTTATAGGATGTGTTTTTTAATTTTTTTTTAGTAACTTTGATAACTAACTAACAACGTGCTTAATTTTTTATTTGATCTTAATGTTTCTCGAGGGGGCGAGATATTATAATGAAAGGGACATATGGATTTAAATCTTATTCTCTCTCAATTCATTTCAGATTTGGTTTGATGTTTCATAAAGAGAAAGAATATGAAGTTGATAAAATATTAATCATGAAAGAGAAATCCCTCCCAAAAAAAAAAAGATGATCATCAAAAAGAAAAATATATTAAAATTAGATACTCAAATAAAATTAGTTGAATTTCATCAAACACCGCAAAAACAATTTTGTTATACTCAAATTGGAGAAGAAGTTAGCGTAAACAATAGTTCATGTCTTGAAGTTGTGTATCGTATCTTCTTGAATCTTGATTCAACAAAAAAAAAAGAATAGTTGTGGTCTCGTCGTCGTTGATCACATATCCTTGTCTGTCTCTTGGTTTTGCCGTTGCAATTATCGATATTATATGGTTGAGATCGTGATTCTTGATTCGTTTTGGGTTGTCCTTGAGCGCGTTACTCGCTGCTGATCAGTATCGTGATTTCGTCCATCTTTTATGTGTGTTCCTGGATCGTGACTTGAATATAATTAAATATAAATTATATCAATAATTTTCTTATCTAATACTTGGAGATTGTGTACTTTACTCTCTAAAATTGAAACTCACTTTAGTGGAGATAGATTCCATGCTTTCAAGGATTCATTCATAAACACTAGTTTAAGCACCCTTCAGTTGAAGAACAAACACATGTAGAAGTGCTTGTCTTTTTGGGATGTGGCAGTAAGCTCTTTTTGTCCAAGGATTCTTATTGTTTCTACACCAAATTTTGAATACAATGTAGTGCTCCAGAAGTAGAGTCCTCCTACCCAAGAACAATAAGATTTGGAGGAGAAAACTCTCTTACAATCATGCAAGTTAATTTGCAATCATATATGACCACAAATTTGCAAGTTTCTAAAGTGAATCCTAAACAAATAATGACATGTTTTGGTTATATTTTACAGCTATCAAAACATGAGATTGTGTTTTATTTATTTTAATCAATTATCACACCCTATTCATTAACACTAATCATAAAGATAAAAGTGTTACTCTTTTGTGTTTAAGTTTATACACACTTAAAAAAATTATCGTGTATAATTATTATTTTTTGATTAAAATATATTTATCAACTATTTATTTACTATCTATAACTTTAAATATAGTATCTTTTGAATTTTGTTCTTATCTATTTTTTTAAAGATTATTTTAAAATTTTAAGTGTAATTATTATATTTGATGTTAAATATATGAACTTTTTGAGTATTTTTTCTTTAGTTTTTTTTAAGACCTATTAGATCTTTAATTATGTAACTTTTTTGATTATGTTACATCTTTGATTATGTAACAAATTCTTTTAAAAGATAAAATTGTAAAACTATATTAATTTTCGGAAAAAAAAAAACTACAAAGATTTTTATATTGAAAGGTCTAACTTTATTTTATTAAACTTTTATAAATAATAAATAAATACAGTATTATTTCACGTCCACCATTCTTCTTTACCTCTCAGAGGTTCTTTTTCTGTGAGAGGAAATAGGGTTTTAAGATATTGTGTGAAAACGGCAAATATCTCCATCAATTTTATCATACATTTAAAAATAAATATAAAAAGTACAATACACTTAGCGTTTATATTACTGCTTGGTTTTGTTGTGACCATGACACGTTTTTATTGCCATTTGACTGCCACATTCTAAAAGTTTAAAAAAATTTCTAAAATGAATATGGCATGATGATTTGTTAAACATGACAAATGTATAAGTGTGACTACTATGTCACGATATATACGTTGAACATTGTAACATAGTTGATTCATGGATGCAAGTACGTAATTTTTTACAAGTTGTTATTAATTATGTTTTTTTTATATTTGTATTATAAAAAATTATAAGTTGATATTGATTATATTTTTTAATGTTCGTATGATAAAAAATTAGGATTCAACTCATATTTATTGTGCTTGTTTTCCAGATATTTGATATGACTCGAGATCATTTCATATTGGTCAAAAGAAACAAGTTCGAAATTTGTGTGGATTTTATTTTGGAATAAGTTGAATAAAATGACATGATTAATATATGTCTATTTAATAAATTGTGATTTTGTAAGTATTGAGACAAACTCTATATTTAATGTTTTGATGAAAACAAACAAAGGTTAATTAAGAAAGTTAATCATGATTCTAAAATGTTATGTTAATTTAAGTGGTGTTTTTGAGTGAATTTAATTAAGAACAAAAAAGCAAAGCAAAGAAAACAGCAACAAGATCATTCTGCATCAAAACAGAGAATGATCTCCAGCTTCAAGAATTGTTCATCACAGCATGTTGATCAAACATTTTCTACATTCTTAACAAAGAATTTGCCCGGGAAATTTATTCATATCTAATCAGTACATGGCAAGGAACAAGTAGGATTCATCCAAGCTCAAAAAGGCTATTTGATCTCAAAAATAAAAGGACTCAAAGATGGACAAAAGTCATGATAGCTTGTAGAACTCCAAAAAATCAAATGTCAAGAAAGCTCAATCAATCTTGACATATGACAAGCCAATTGCAAAGGAAATCCAGAATGATTAAAACGGGAACTCCATAATGATTATTTAAGTTCAAGAAAGTTCATTCTAAAAAATCAAGAACGTTTATCGTTCTCCGTTTTCTGCACAGCAATAGCAGCCCTACAATCTGCTCTGTTTGAGTTTGTAATTCTTCTCCAATCTTGTCTAGCTACACTCAAGACTCAAGACAGAGAATGTACCATCCAAGATCAATGAAGAAACGTCAAGGACTCCGTCAGAAAAGGACATAACTGTTTTAAATGCTAAACCAGAAAAGTTAAAAAAGGCTATTTCAAAGCAGGATTAAATTTATTCTGAAATATTGCCTTAAGCCAAAAAGCAGAGCCTCTCCAACAACTCTTTTGTACTTCCATCCAGTGCGTCTACAGCCTATAAATAGAAGGCCAATATCCAGAGCAAAGACAAGAAACTCAAGTGTTGAGAAATCCATAAATCAATCACATACACTTGAAATTCTGCAAAACAGAGAATCATACATTCTGCTTTCGCAAAACAGCTGCTGCTATATATTCATACATTAGATTGTGAAATTATCATTAGATCCTTTGTAAAGAATCTATTCTCAAACAAGAGTTGAGAAATATCAGATTCTGTCAAAAACAATTCAATTGTACAAACTCAAACTATAAGAGTTTCTTTATAGTTTGTTTAAGATTACATTCTATCAAGGTTAGATAGGTGTTGTTATTGCTTTCTGGGTGGAAAGTAATAGAGGTTGAAATAGATCAAGGTTGATCTATACTAGGTGTTGTAAGATCAAGAAGGTTCTTTGTTTTAAACACTTAGTGGAAAATTTCACAGCGTGAGGACTGGACGTAACCCACATTGGGTGAACCAGGATAAATCTTTGTGTGGTATTCTCTTTTCTATCTCTTTATTTGTCATACTGAATTGATTAACTAAGATAAAATATAAAGTGATTTTATGTTTAAAGCTAATCAAGGAACGTTCTCCGTTTTATAACTAAAACCAAGAACGTTCTCCGTTTTCTGCTTTTATAACCAAGATCAATCTTGAGTTATTTTCTTAAGTTTTAACATGAATTTTTAAAAGGTGCATTTACAATTCAAACCCCCTTTCTTGTAAATCGACGTTGTTACTTCAGTAAGTATGTTAATGTACATCTATATTTTTGTTTTCTCGTCGAGATTAGTAAAAAATGGGAGACATATTATTTGTACTTTATATTTCTTGTACTTTATATTTGTAATTATGATATTGTTATTGTATATTTTGATTATTAGATGGTCATATAAAATTGTGATATGAAATTATATATATATATATATATATATATATATATATATATATATATATATATATATTAATTAGGAGTATAAAAATAAAATAAAAAATTTATTTTAAAAAATAATTATTTTAACTATATTTGTTAAGTCAGTTGATAAAAAGATCTGACTTAAAAAGATGATTTGTTGAACTAAATTTATGATGTGTAAGTCAGTTAAATTGAATTGACTTAATAGGGCGAAGCTCTATTAAGTCGGTTCATAAAACGAGTTAAAAAACAACATATTTTTTAAGTCGTTTGCTGTTAACTCGGACATGAAACTAACTTAAAATGTACATTTTAACCGACTTAAAAAAAGTAAAATTCTACTTGTGTATATTTTATTACATAGTATATGTATGGTTATATACGTTGAAATTTGAAACAAGTATAATTATATTAGTTGAATCTTGAAATATGTTTGTAACACCAATACAATCCCTTAAATTTTAGTGATACTGAAAATTTTCACCTCATTTTTAGATATATTGAGTCAAAGAGTGTAATAGTTAACTCTATAAGATTTTTAGTCTATGAGATAGACCTATTCCACATTTTTAGTTCCTACAATTATTTAATATCTTCAAATTAAATATTACATAGTATCTGGAAGAAAAAAATATCTTTTAATGAAAAATAGTTATTTTTATTGAGATCTATAAAATATATAAATCTATCACATGTCACTTATTAGATAACTAAAACTAATATTTAAATCAAATAGAG
>JBBPBR010000003.1:63670839-63682241 GCA_037974775.1 Cicer pinnatifidum
TTTCTTCGTCATCTAAATTTCTAGTAAAAGAGTAGAGTTAACATACCTAATCTTGAGTATAATGATTTTATTTCATATTGTAAATGTCTTAGTTTCTTTGATTTGAGTTAACATACCGAATCTTAAGCAATTACCTCAATTCTAGTTTTTATAAATTCCAAAATATTCGGTGTAAATAATATTAAAGAGAAAATCTATGATACAAAAATTTCAAATCAAACACATAAATATTAAACAAAATATTTCAAAACAACACACACAAATATTAAACAAAAAAGAAGATGAAGATAAAGCTTAATGTTGTTTCTTAAGTTGATTGAATATATGCAATATTGATTGAATCAAATATGCAATGCAGATCTAAAAAGAAGATGTAATCATTTTTTTTTTTGAAGTTAATGTAATTGGAGTTTGAGATGATGGGGTGGGCTTGTGGAAATAAAATACAATGTTAAGAGTCTAAGGAAGGGGGAAAATAGCAGCTAGTAAATGCATAAAATGTTTAAAATTAAGTTTAATTAAAATTATGTTTGGAATTGGAAGAAACGTGTAATTAATTGAAAAATGCATTAAACTATAAAAATGAAACAACAAAATAATTATCACAAAATTGATTTGGAGAAGGGTATTAAAGAAAAAATAAAATGACATTTTATAAGTTGACAACTGAACATATAGTAAAAAAGGTGGTACACTTGTGATTATGTGGCATGTAAAATGTTGATTCTCCTTCAATTCATTTCAGATTTAGTTTGGTGTTTCGTAAAGACAAAAAAGATGAAGTGGTCGCCATCAAGGCTTCGGGAGGGATTAATATTGTCACGTGTTTGTGAAAAAGTTAAAAATAAATTTATCTGCAAATGTTTGTATGTTGTATCATCAAATTTTATCAACTTCAACGAAATATTCTAATAAAGAGTCAAATTAAAATTAAAAGTAATTCTAAAATAATTAATTAATATTTGATTTATCCAAGGAATGGTAAATATGAGGACGAGATGAGACGAAGAGAGTAAAAGGTCAGTATAAAAATAGTCATCAAAAAACAAAAACAACTAAGAAAGTGTTTATTATTGTAGGAACAATAAATAGAGAAAGTGTTTCTATTATCAGGTGATCCATTCTGTGTTTCTTCTATACATGAACAATTTTAAATATTTATTTTGTTGTGTCATTTCATTTTTTCACATTTTCATAGAGACCAAAATTGCTTACTTAAAAAGCACAATATAAGAGATTCTCATTTTGATTTTATGGTGTGTCCTTGAACAATTTTTTGGTGACCAAATTTCCTAATAGCCACCATAATAATCTAAGCTATGTACTCATCATCATATATTCATATATCACCTTTTAGATTTAACCTCTGTTGATTGTGATTGTGATTGTGATCCAGAAGTAAGTGCAGCAGCAGCAGATTCAACATGTGTAAGAAGATATTCATATATTTTCTTCCTAAGTCTGTCAATTGTCTCAGCTGGTATCTGACACCATTCACCCTCGTTCCATCCTATCTCATCTAACCAATCATTTACACTTTTTAGTTGACTCAACATGCCTGCTATTTCACCATTGTTTGACAAACCAATGTCTCCATCACTCTCCAAGAATTTCTCTACAAACATCAAAAACCAGTCTCGAGACCGCATTTGCAGCGTCTCGGCTAAATTAACTGCCTCTTCAAGGCCATTTCCTTTAATCCATTCCGGAAGAGGTTCCACTACTTGCTTTTGCACGTTTGCGGACCGATCACTTTGTTTGCGTTGAGTTCGATCTTGTAAGCCTTGTTTCGAATTACCTGCTGATGCCAGCCGGGTTTTTCCATTAGATTTTGATGAAACATCTTCTCTTGAATTTTCTAGGACTAACACTGGTTTACTTCCGAGAACATTCTTTTGATTTTGAGAATTATTACTTGTACTTGAAGCTAGAAGTGTGGACGATAGAGGTTCTCTTTTATAAACAGAAAAGGATGATAGATTGGTGGCTAAGGCAGCTTGGACCCATGAAGCTGCAAGCTTTTGTCTATCTGATTTGAGTTTTAGTGTTTCTTCTGTTATCATTCTTTCATTATCTGGAGATGAATCATCTGGAATGGTTTTACAAAGGGAGTCTGCAATCTTCCGCGCGCTATTTAGGCTCGTGTGAAGAGATAAAAACTGCTCTATTGCAGGCTGCGGATTATGTTCCTTAGCAGAATTACTCAGCTCTGCATATACACTGCAAGGAATATACCAAATAGTGTCAGAAATAGCTTGAGTCGCGGCTTATAAAGCATACACATAAACACCAGACACGAGACTAATAATAATTTAAGAAAATAGAAGTGATTACATGTAACTAACTACATGTGTTGGTTTCAAAATCTCAATCAGATTGAGAAACAGAAAAATCTGAAGTTCTGGTCTAAATTAAGTAAATACAATTCACATGAATATATTCATACCTAAGACATTGCAGCAAACTCTCAGAAGCAGCAGCCTCTTGTATAGCCTCAGTTGCTGCCATTTGTGCTGCATCTCTGTGCTTCATTACTTCCTGTCAATATGTGAAACAAATAAAATGAGAATATAACCAAACACTCATAGAACTTCCTGTGAAATTTCAACTCTAAATTGTGAACACCGGAAGCAACAACAGACTAATGACAGATAAAAGTCAAGTAAGCTAAAACTTAACAAATAAAGAGTTATAAAGCGGTAAATATACCTTTCCAAGCTTTGCAATAGATGAAGGGAGTGAAGTCCATTGAACACTTGCATCTGTCACTTTTTTACTATTTGGAGAAACCTTGACTAAGTTTCCAGGAAATCCAGCTTCTGATGATTTCTTTCCAAAAGAATTCCTTTTCTTGCTTGACTTTTCTTGCTCTTCCATAGTTCCATCAGCAATAAGTTTCTTTGTAGATGTTTGAATCTTGTTCTCTTCCTTAGAGGACTTGGTTTGTGCTTGTGTCTTGCTCTCATCTTTAGAGGGAAACTTCTCACTTGATGTACTTTTCCTAGGAGTCTGCAACACCATAAAGTGAAAGAAGAAAACATAATTGTTTCATCGACTCAAAAGACAAAGGTAATGGACATACAAATATGAAATACAAAAATAATATTTTGACAACAATGTGGTTGATTAACACAGTCAAAATACATAGTTAATTACTTTCCATGGATGATTAATTGATATAACAAAGTACTGCAACTCATTAACCATCCATTGAACATAATTAATCACGATTTTGAGGTGTTCAAATATTAATAATATCTATTAACCACGACTTGTTCAAATATACATATGAAAACTGTGATTAACAATGTTCACAAATTGCGATGTTTTGTTAATTATATTCATTAATCATCCACTAAAAGTAATTAATCATATATTTCTCATAGACACACCACCAATTCAGCATAGTATGCAATCATCAATCAAATATACTTAAAAAAGAAAAGAAAGGATATGAAATCAAATCGAACAAGCTATGAATCAAACTTAACTGTGCTACGAACTTCAAGCTTAGGATCACTCTTTGAAACCCTTAATTTGGATGTATCTTTATTATTCTTAATTTCCATGTTCCCTTCCCAGCTTTTTCTCAGAGCCTTAGCACCAAACTCAATTCCTTGAACCAAATTTCTGATTGAATTTCCAACTGCAACTCTCTTCCCAACAGGACTAACGCCGCGAACACCGTTGATATTATCTTGTTGCTTAACACCATTAGAAAATTTCTCAAAAGAATTAGGCAAAGAATAACAACTAGTAGGTGAAGAAGGAACAATATTAGACCTTGAATTCAATGACTTCAATCTTGTTAATTTTTCCTTCTTCAAAACATCAACACAAGCTTTTGTTGTCTGTGATTTACATCTAGCAAAAACCATTGATTTCTTATCTGATTGTTCTTCATCAACATTCAATGATCTTGCTTTCTCCAACGCTTTCCTTGGAGACTTGAAACCAGAACAAACACTATTATTCTTCTCAACCTTATTAACCTTAACATCCTCAGCAGCATTGTTAAGAAAACCAAGTGAGTGAGTTGCAACAATGTCTTCAGGATTTCCAACACAAGCATGTCTTCCAGGAACAGGCCTAACACCATGAAGAATAGGAACAGGCGAAGCAGCTTCGAACCGATCGACAAAAACAAACTGGCCTAATTGAATCTTGTCACTTAGGATAAGATCATCATGTTCATCAGGGAGAGAGACATAGGTGGAATGTGATGAATCAGAAACCTTTAGATAAAAGCCTTGATTTGGAAACAAATCTCCACCTGCTAGTGCTGGAACAATGCTTACTACTTGTAACAGTGATGACCTATGCTCACCACCAACTTTTATGTCTGTGTTCATATGCTGCATTAGTTTGAGTAGCACCCCAGGAACTAGATTTGCCATTTTTTGTTGATTTGCTTCAATATATTTTTGTCTTAACTCTCCGGTTCTTAAGAGAAAGAAGCTCAGATAATCTGGAGCCTGATCCTGAGATAAGTAAAGTCTGCTAAAAGATTGTATCAATTCGAGCTAGAACTATTGGTAGTTACAAGAAGGAAAAAAAAAAGCTTTTTTATCCTTTCCCTCAGGACCCAGTTGAATAATGCATTATTCTTCCAATACCCAAATGGGGTTTTGAAGATAATAAAAGAAAAAACTTTTTTTAGCCTTTCCCTTCAAGACCTAGTTGACAAATGAAAAATGAAGACTTTTTCTTTCTTTTCCTAGAAACTGATGGAATACCAAATCTGGATTGAAGAATTGAAGAGATAAA
The DNA here is from genome assembly GCA_037974775.1 of Cicer pinnatifidum. NCBI lineage: Eukaryota > Viridiplantae > Streptophyta > Magnoliopsida > Fabales > Fabaceae > Cicer > Cicer pinnatifidum. The sequence goes on from JBBPBR010000003.1 coordinate 63,675,607, forward strand.
TGTGTTTTCTATGGAGGATTTCACAATTGCAGAGATTAAAATTATGCAGCAAAGTTTGAACCTTGATGATTTTTGTAAGGTGTCCAAATAGAAAGAAAATTATGCAGTGGAAAAAAAAACAGCAAATAAGACAATGATCAGTTATAAAAAAAGAATTTTTCTAGCAGAGAATGAAGAGATTTTATTTTATAGTTTGGTTTGTATTAGTGTGTTGTACAGCTAGGATATCAGAAAGAGAATCCTCCAACCATCCTAAAAGAACAAGCTAGACTATGATAATCATGGAGCCATTGACAATTATGTGAAGTCTACAAAAGGGAAAATTATTTCACTTTTGGAAATGCTTTGGGGTTGGTACTTCAATGATTATTAGAGTTTTACTACATGTATGCAAAATAAGGTATGATAAAAACATGTGAGTCTTATACTTTAACTTTATAAAATTCCTTAGCCTAAGTCCATTCATAAAATTTTTAAGTTAAAAAATAATGATATGAGATAATCAAACACTTACAATAGTATAAGAATTCTTTTTAAAAATCTTTATTTTCACCTTTAAAGATATTCATTTTTATAATTGAATTAACAATATATAAATAATTAATCTATTTAAATGATTCTATATAGAATTGTATAATACAAAGAAATAATTTAATAAAGACTTAGAAATAGAGAGAATAAAATTGTCTTGCATAAATATTTAAAAAGAAAATTGGTAAAGAGGTGTATAAATGGTTGGCAGCAATGTTATTGCATGATTGATAAGTAAAGAGCTGTCAGTGTCTGACAGGCACATCTAAATACACATGCACGTCAAAAATGAGGAACCTGAAACATGACCCACTCTCTTTGGTTGCATTCTTCAAACATACAGAGAAAAGGTGTGGTTAGTATAAACTATGAACCTTAGCTGAGAAGTGACAATTACTAAGGTGGACACAAGGAGAATCTGTGCAGAGTTATAATTATTGATATTGAATTTTAATCAGTTTTTTTATTTATTTTATTTTGAATTATAAGTAAGGTGGACTTTTTTTTATTAGTTCAAAAAAACTATGTGTTTTATTTTTATTTTTATGATCTAGATAGGAGTGAATGCAAGGTGCATGTGCAGGGTAATGCTGGTGCTAAGTACAAGGTAATGGTGTGTCGGCTAAAATAAAGAAAGAAGCATTATTTTATTTATATTTCTCAATCATTAATAAAATAATATAGAAGTATTTTTTTATTAATAGTAATTATTCATTATTTTATTCTATAAAAATAATTTGGCACTTTGGTAGGGACGATCAATCTTTAAGTATATGGTGGAAACAGTTCATTCATCCTGCAATGATGATAAATAAATTTAAGAGAAAAAAAAAAAAAAAACAAGTGATCATTTTTTGCTGCAGGTCAATGGTGGCGGAGAGGACCTTGGAAGGCCATAAGGCATAAGCAGTATACAATATTCTGATCTGATAAATTACTTCTTTTAATTTTAAATATAAAAAAAATAGTATCAATAAAAAATAATATATTTAATTTTAAACTTCAATTAATTTTTTTTTTAATATTTGATTTGTTTTCTGTTATAAATAAAGTATCTCAATGATTTATATTTAATAATAGAATTATATAAATTTGTAGTTAAGTATGTAATAAAATTTTCTTTATTTTTAAAAGTCTCAAAATTATGTAATCCATGTTAAAGAATAAAGATTTGAAAATTAAACTACCTCGTAAAATTATCTCCATCAAATATACTCTTAGGGAGTTTGATATTGAGGGCACAATTCTAGCTAAGAGTCATATTGTTTCAATTAGAGTTACATGGTTGAATTGTGTCGCCAAGATCATATTTGAGAATTTGAAGGTGTTATATTTGGAATAACGTATTGTTGTTATTTGAGACATGTCAAATATACTATGATAAATATGATTGTTAATTAATATTAATGTGGCATATATTCTAACCTCAAAGAAGAGATGATGATACTGTTGGGTATTCAATTATGAGTCTTTAGTCTCACATTGACCAGGAATTGTAGCTGTATTGGATATATATTTGGATTGTGTCTCGCTTATGTTTCATGAATTATTAACATTAATAGTTATCTTTTTTGGAAGATAAATCAAAATGGTAGATATGTTAAATGCGAGTAGAAGTCTTACATTTGAATGAAAAAATTGATGTTGAAAATTATATAAACATGAAGATCCATATATTAAATAATTTAAGGTTTTAGGTGAAAATGTGGTGTTCAATGCATTTGTGTAGTTGTTCTTATTTCAATGTGATGATTATTCGGATCCCTTCATGACCCTACAATGGTATCAAAACTAATGATTTGATGTGATGAATTTGTTGCATTGGAGAGAAAAGTCGATGTTGAACCCTATATAAGTGAGAAAATTAAATAAAAATATAATGTTCAACTCACTTGTGTGATTGCTTATAGTTCAGTGTGATAAAAGATATTTGAATAAATCCATGATTTATTATATATTCCCTCAGCCCTTATATATAAGATAATCTTTTGCGTAATTTTTTGGTTCTATAAGAAAAAATCTTAACATGTTGTTATCTTTATACCCTTATTTAACATTCTTTTTTAATATTATTAGTGGATATTCAATGTCTGCATAAGATATATATAATCAAAAATTAAAACAATTAATGAATATAATAATTTTGATTTTTTTTTTTTGTTATTTTTTCTTATAAATAGAATTACAGAGAGTGATTGTTACTTTTTTTTTTTTAAGGGAAGAGAGTTCATCTACCATTTATCACTTTAATTTCTCCCAAACTAACAACTGACTTTATCTCAAAACTCTTCTTCAAAAAGGCAGTGGAAGCTGGCCTTTAGATTAGGTTTGGTACTTTAGGTTAGTGTTAGCAATTGATTAGCTATTTAATGATTCCATTCCGATGAAACTGTTAGCACTTCTACCTAAGTAAAAAATTTACACTTAAATAAAGAGAACGAAGAAATGAGACATTTGCAAATTAATATTAGTAACACAAAGAAAAGTCATGGTACTATGGTAGCAGTTGCTATTTTTTAATTGTGCGACGCTTGTAAATGAATCATAAATATTTTAAAAATGTCTATTTTTATTAATCTTGTGAAAATATATAAAGTGCTAAATTAATAATAAGTAGTTAGATAAAAGGAATAAATTGAAAATAAATTATACAGAAATAATGATCTTTTCAAAATATTTATAATCTCAAAAAATTACTCTACAAGGTTAGTGAGTAATTAACTTTTGGTGGATTACTTCAAGTTTTATTTCCACAGCATACTCCTCAATTAAAAAGAGAATCATTTAAAGGCACCGACTTAATGGAGAATTATCCAAGTAACATGACCATTTAGAAGTGTTTGTCAAAAAACAAAATGAACATTATAGAAGTTTGATCCCTGAAAATAAACTAACGACTAAACTTATGAGAAATAACTTTATCGTCCATCATATGATAACTCGATTACACAATCAGATTGCAGAAATAGATTGGTTGCAAAGTTATAAAGTAATTCAATGGAAGATGAATAAAATATTTAGCAAGTTTCTTATGCTCATTATCATGGTGATGATAGTTGATAACTACAAATTATTGCTCTTAAAGGTATGTTTTCAAAGTATTGGTTAATCAAATATGGACGAAGTTTAGCCGTGCAACCACATAAAAACAAACAATGGTGCATTATTGTAGGTGTGGATTGGTATTGTAATTAAGCAAAGCTCTTCTGCTGGTTGCAAGAAGATAAAATATTGGCAGCAGCCTAAGAGGGCTTAATGTTTTTTCTACATAAAGCTTTCTGCTCATTGTATATAATGAATAAACAACCTTCAGTAACACCCCCCTAATGGCTCACTCAAAAACAGATTGAAGAAACTTTTGGAAAGATTTCAATATAAGAATAGATGTTCAATGGATTATATAAATAATGGTGAAACTGCATTAAGACAAGAAAACAGAGTTGGATCATTCATAATGAGAATCATATGTAAAGAATCCATAACAAAACAAAAAGACAAAAATATATTTGTAAAACACAACTCAGAAGCAAAACTTGATCTTGAGTACCACATTTTACCGAAGAGAGTTTATAGGTCTTGCACATTCAAACCTGCAAAAGTTAATAGTAAATGTCAATAGGATGGCCTAAACTCAAATTTCCACAACTTTGCTGATATACTCATAAGTTCACAACCATGAGAGAAAATTAACAGAAACCAAATTGAGATTTCAGAATATGAAATGGAAGAGGCATGCAATATTTTTGCCATGTTAATTTGGCCATGATGCAATTCTTTTATTTACTTGATAGATTCCCATTTTAAAGAATTATTACACTTTAAGCTACCAAACTAAAGCCAGCCATTGATAGAAAATAAATGATTGAGCAATATGAGTACTAAAATTTTCTTTCACAAAAGTATTGAATGCTGGTGTTTCATAATTTTAAAGGAATAAGAAATAGTTAACTCGCATTTGACAGAAATCAGGCAGATATGGTGGGTAAAATAGCCAATCACAGGCTTCGCTACTTTTGTAAAATGAAACATTTCTCTAAATGATGTATGCAATTTACTGACTGCACTTTCTGAAAATGATGTATGCAATTTCTCTAAATTCCTTGCATATTACGTGAATTATAAGGCAACCATAACATATAACCAATTACAATTCTCAATAATTATTAACCTGGAGGAAGTGATTGCTTCAACTTATCAGCTTTCTCAACATCAAACACACAAAGTGTGTACAAATACTTGGAGCATCTGACCTTGAACTTGACCACATCTTTACTCCTCTTGATTTTCACGGAGCGTGCATCCTTCCTCCGGGCTGTGAGGAGGAAGTCTTTAATCTCGTGAATTTGCTTAGGCTGCATTTCAAAGAACACAACAAGTTGATAAAAAGTTGAGTGAAGTGAACCATCTTTCAAAGCATAACATAGAAATTCATATTCAGGAAAAAAAAACTAAAAAAATAGAACAATCAAAACATAATTAAAGAAAACAGAAGTGATTGAAATCGGCAGAGTGTTAGTGTTAGACCCGACAGACATGCCTTCGATCTGAAGCGTTGGTGCTAAGTAGATCAAAATAAAGCATTTTCATTCCCTTAAACTATCAACGAAATTGGAAATTCAAACCCCTACATCCCCTAAATCACCCAGACATGAAAATTTGCTGCTACACCTTTTTCCTATCAGTAACTCGGATCAAAGTTATATTAAGCTCCATTGATTCAGTTTCATTGTTCAAATAAACCTAATAGTTTAGCATCTAATTGCAACTGAAAACCAAATAATGTAAGCTAATCATGAACCGAAGACATTAATAATCAATATAGGATAATGCTAAGGCCATTCCATTTTACTATAGAAAATACGAATCGAAATGGATGTACAAAGATGGTACAAAGAATCAATGGAGATAGAGAAAATACCATTGTTGGTTTCGCTAAAATTTCCTCCCGAATAACAAACGGCACGCTCAACCTTCAAAGTTTAGAATTTAGGGTTCATAAACTAAATCGAAAAGAACCCTAGACTGTGAAAAGACGGTATTGTCTTTATCTCAGCCCGGCCTTTTTATATTCGTATATTGGGCCGATTTATGAATGGATAGTTGGGGTAAACCTATTTAAACCCCCATTGTTTTAATAATACACCTAATATAAATCTATAACTCTGTTTTGTTTAGAGAATAAATTAAAGGTTAAGAAAGTGCAAAGAAAAAACAGTTTGAGTAAAGAAAGAGAGTAAAAAGTGAGAGGATTTTTTTATTGTTTGGTATTTTCACAAGTGAAAGGAAAGAAAGGTAAATTATATCACAAAAAGACCTAAATAATCCTTAAATATATGATATGAACTCATTTTATTTTGATAGTCATTATCAAAATATGCATTAATTTGTAGATTATATCACACACTTTGCAGTGAAACTAAATATTGATGTTATTTAAAAAATTGACATTCAACTAAAAAATATTTACATATTATATATTACTCTAGTTTTAAATATAAATAGATATTGATCAATAAAATTTGATGTACTTAATCTAAAATAAGGACCAATTACGTCAATTTTTTTTAATTTATTTTTACTTATAATTGAGATCGGATAAAATATTTACATATAAAATACATATGTTCATATAACTTGTTAAATAAGATAAAGTTAATATTCATATGAATAATTATAACATAAGATTGTGAATACCATTAATTCTTGTATTGTTTAATTAGTTGAAGTGTGGTTTAATTGAATTTCATTGCTCATACAATTAACTAGTTTTTGTACAAATCGTTTGACACATTTTTTTAGTTAGCAATTTTCTACTTATTTTGATTAGTAAATTTTTACCAATATTTACATAAAGAGTAGATGACTTAATTTAAACTTGTGACACGGAAGGCATTCGCGTTAAGAGTTAAAAAAACTACATAATTTTGTAGAAACAAAAAGTAAAAAATAATAATTTTAACTTGTGACACGGAAGGAGTGCGGGAAAAAAAAAAAGATAGATAGAAGAAATAAAGAGAGGTGTAAATACATAAAAAAAATGTAGAGAAAGAGAGGAATAACTTTTTTTCAAATAAAAATTCACTAAAAATTTAAAATATATATAT
>JBBPBR010000003.1:63698277-63719686 GCA_037974775.1 Cicer pinnatifidum
ATTAAATTATATTATTTTATTTTTCACATGATTTACGTACGTCTAACTTAACAAATAAAACTTAAAACAAAAAAAAAACATATAAAATGTGAAAAAGAAAACATATTTCCAAAGAATATGCATTGTCATATCAACAATTTGTAGGATCATCATTCAACTTTAATAAATTAGCACAAATAAACATCAAATACAATCCTTTGAAAATTTCTGAAATTTTAGAAATTAGGGGGCTGCATTTTTAGATTTGGAAATTAAAAAATTAAAGTCGTAAATCAAGGAAAAATGAGATGGAGAAATTTAAACAAGTGATAAAGTGGTAAAATATTAGAACACTCTAAACAAGTGATGAAAAATTATTCGATATTTAATTATTGGATAAAGAGATTTTGATAGAATGAATTAATAGAACTTAGCTTATGTACTCAACAGATTCCCCGACAAATATCGGTAATTGCTAAAACGCCGAATATTTCTATTTTTATGAAAATTAAATTAAATTAAATTAAAAAAAACATAAGCATATCAACAATAAATATATAACGATAATGTACGGATGGTAAAACATAAGCACAAGGAGACAGCTTTAAGGTTATAATAATAACATTAAAAGAAATAATAAAAAGCATATCATTCCCACAATCAAATCATTATCAAATCATCGACATCAACATCCTTAATGTGTCACTAGAATAAGGAAAAACAACAATAAACATTCAAATATTTTTTTGATATTTAAAGTGAAAAAGAAATAAAGAGAATAATATATGTAATATAATAGAAAAAAAAATAAAGAAAAGATATAATAAATGTATAAAAACTATGAGTGTGTCCGTACCATTATTTCAAAAATAATTCTACGCTTACTTTATTTTATTTATAAAATATCATTGTCTAGCCACTAGATTCTATTAGAATCCAGGTGGTTTGGTACTTCCATTGCAATATATATTAATTAATTTACACACATTTGAAAGCCACATTAATTGATACATTTTTTTATTTAATTTAAATATGTGTTATATTATTGTGTCCACTTATTATAAAGAGTGATAAGATAATTATTAAGGTTAACACTAAAAGGTGAGGCTATGGTGTGGCGGGTCGACCATGATAATAACTTTCTATTTTTAGCAACCGGGTTATGTGAAAGTGCCGTACACAAATCCCACTTTCATTCTTAATATCTTTCTATTTTTAGAAACTATCTAACTTTTTTTGTCTTTACTTTAGATAATTTTGAGGTTGGTGCTTCGTAGGTTGTAGTTGTAGGAGCAACACAATTCCTACTTTTTCCTTTTGTTAAGGTTCTGTGAAAATCTTTAATTTTGTTGATTCTCAAGTTTGGTGCAATACAACAACTGGGACTTACTCTTGTCAAAAAAAAAAAAAAATTATTGATAGAGTTTGAAAATCTTTGATTTTCATGGTACATTGTTTCAGTGAAGGAACTTGCTATATGGAGCTCGGGTTCAAGCTTTCAGGTTTTTGTTAAACTTAATTTCTTTTTTTCTTTTTTTTTTTATTTAAATTTGTTTGTTAATGAACTCATTTTGAGCTGAATTTATTGTTTGTTACAAAGTTGTGCATGTTTGTAGATTAAAAAAAAAAAAACTTTAATTGATAGCTTTAAGGTGGTTAATTGGATCTCAGTGGTTGGTTTGTGGATTTTCAATAATACATGGAAGTGAATTTCATATTAAAAATGTTTATGGATTTAATTAGCTAAACAAAATGCTTTGAGATCAATTAACTCTAATGGTTTAGTTTAATGGTAAAAGTTCTCCTATAAACTAAAAGGCCTCATATATCAAAACTTGTTTAAGACCTCGCTTACAATTGAGAATCATTGGATGAATCATCTTGGACTAGAGCATCTTTCTCTCACCTTAAATTTCTTTGAAAAAAATGCTATGTAAATTGTTAGATTCATAATGTTCTATCTTAGAATTCACTTCGTTTTCCTTAAAAACTTTCCCATAAGAGTGAGTTTAATTTTCCTTTTCTAGTTGAGGGGTTGAGATTTTCATTTTTTTCTGTGAGCAAAATATTCTTTTTCATTCACAAGGTTAAATCTAGTGTGTTTGATTTTCTTTTCCATAAATTTCTGCGCTATGTTGAGAGTGTGCATATATACAGTGTTTATTTTGCAGGACTTCTGGATGCTGGAAAATTGGGAAGGAATTTTTCGTACAAATTTTCTTTCAAAGGGTCTCTAACATTGGTTGAATTTCATTTTCATTTTTTCTTTCCAACCTAATAATGGAAGACCAATTTTCCTCTACGGAGAAAGGAATTGGCTTTTGGACACCATTAGATGTTGGAATGAAAAGTTCAACAACTTCTGAGGATATGTTTACCAACATCTCTGAGCTTATGAACTTTGATACCTATGCTGGTTGGTGCAATGGTTCATCATCAGTGAGTGATCATGATCATAGTTTGGTTCATGAGTTTTCATCATTTGCATCAATACCATATTCACCACATGATGGATTGAATTTAGTGGAACACATTAATGGTCCATTCTTTATGACAGAAATTGGTGGTGGAAATTACAATGATATGGATAACTCCACTAGTTATGGTGGAAATTACCAACTTGAATTCTTAGATAATAATAATTCAAATGAAACAAATAATTCAGAATCACAGCCAGAACAAAATGGTTCATTTCAGTTACTTAATAGTAATAACTCATCAGATATGTGCAATTACTTGATACCCAAGTCACCTAGTTGGTCACTTGATGAAAGAATGATGAGTGCTTTGTCCTTCTTTAAGGAATCAGCTGGTGAGGGAATATTAGCACAAGTTTGGGTACCTATTAAGTATGGTGATGAATTCATCTTAACCACAAGTGATCAACCATATTTACTAGACCAAAAGCTTGCAGGGTACCGCGAAGTGTCGAGGTTGTTTACGTTTTCTGCAGAAAAGAAAATGGGGTCTTGTCCTGGTCTTCCTGGTCGCGTGTTTATCTCGCATGTTCCTGAATGGACCTCTAATGTTGGTTACTACCATAAATCTGAGTACTTGAGATTAGAGCATGCGATTAGTCACGGCGTTCGCGGCTCGATTGCTCTTCCTATATCTGACATGCACTCTCAGGTTTCATGTAGTGCTGTACTGGAACTTGTCGCTACAAAGGAAAAGCTTAATTTTGACAAAGAGTTAGAATTTGTTTCTCATGCACTTCAGGTTGGTTTTTCTTTTGAAACTTCCAGCATATATACTTCGATGTTTCTTTGTTTTCATATGTCCCTGATTTGTATGTTATGTGTGTGTGTGTTTCGCATATCTGTATTATTCTTATCTTCATTAGATACTTGGATTGGATGTCTTATTACAAGGTTATCACATAATCCACAGATACCTGGATCAAACCAGACTCTAATACCAACTTGAGAATAAATTTTTTATTGAAAAGTTTGAGAGATTAGCTCTCAGCTTGATATCATGGTTGTAATCTTCAATTACTAAGAAAAGTAACCTTTTTTATGTTTAAGATATTTCCAAATTGTTTTATAATTAAATGCAGTAATGATAAATATATTTTCCTTGACTTTTTGCAGCGTGTGAATTTAAGGACTATTATGCCTCCAAGACTTCTTCCTCAGGTATTTTCTGATTGATGAAATTCTGATATGTGTTTTATTATCTGAATTGGTAAGTTCTTTAGAGATCCATTTTTTATGCAGTGTGTATCAATTAACAAAAGAGCCGCTTTAACAGAGATAATTGATGTGTTAAGAGCTGTTTGTCATGCACATAGATTGCCGCTAGCATTGACATGGATTCCATGTTGTTATAGCGAAGGAAAAGGAGAAGAATCCGAGAGAATCCGAATTAAAGAAGGCCATACAAGTTCTGATGAAAAATGTATACTATGTATTGAAGAATCAGCTTGCTATATAAATGATAAAATGGTAGGAGGATTTGTTCATGCATGTGCTGAACATCATCTCGAGGAAGGACAAGGTATATCAGGAAAAGCTCTACAATCAAATCATCCATTTTTCTATACCGATGTGAAGGCTTATGATGTTAGCGAATATCCACTTGTTCATCACGCACGAAAATATAGCTTGAATGCTGCAGTTGCAATTAGGCTAAGGAGTACATATACTAATGATGATGATTATGTATTAGAATTCTTTCTTCCTATCAATATGACAGGAAGTTCAGAACAACAACTTCTATTAGACAATCTCTCAGATACTATGAGGAGAATTTGTAAAAGTTTGAGGACAGTTTCAGAAGCTGAACTTCGAGGGATACAAGGTTCCCAAGATGGGTTTCAAAAGGAAAATGTTTCAGGTTTTTTTTCATTGTCTAGGGGAAACTCTCAGATAGCATTTACAACTAGTGACCAAGATTTATTTCATATGTCATTGAATGCAACTAACCTAAAAAATAATGGAATTCAAGGTCATTGTCAGGTATATTTTGAATGGATCTTCTATTCTTTCACCCTTCTAGAATTTAATATGAAATGACTCTTCCATTTTAGAAAGCATTTGTTTCAAGCAATGTTGCTAAATAGCAGCGCTATAGTGCTATAGCATAGCAGAATTTGAACAAATTGCTATCGTTCTAAGATATGCAATGTAGTATAAAATAGTCATATCGCGACTATAGCCGCACTATAGCACTATTGTGTAGTGGAATTTGAAAAAACCATTGTTTTCCACGATTGAAAACACTGGTTTTAGGTTATTATGACAACACTTCATTTGTTATAAAGGAGTGAAATAGTGTAGCAAAAACCTTTGTAATTTCTTTTTGTTATGATTTTTAATGTCTATTGGAGCCATGTTGTTGAACATTGTAATGATTTTTCTTATAGGCAACAAATGCACCAAGAAAGCAGATTGAGAAAAAGAGAAGTGCAGTAGAGAAAAATGTTAGCTTGAGTGTTCTCCAACAATACTTTTCTGGTAGTCTGAAAGATGCTGCAAAAAGAATTGGAGGTGAGACACCATTAACATTTCTGAAAAATCTCCTTATACTTACTATTATTAACTCACCTTATTAACAAAGGCCAAATTGTTTTTAACATTTATATTCTATAAACAGTATGTCCAACAACTCTGAAGAGGATATGCAGACAACATGGAATTTCAAGATGGCCGTCGCGCAAGATAAATAAAGTGAACCGATCATTGAAGAAGATACAAACTGTTCTTGATTCTGTCCAAGGAGTAGAAGGAGTTCTGAAGTTTGATCCTCACACTGGTGGATTTGTAGCAGGAGGATCGATCATTCAACAAATTGGTTCACATAAAAGTCTCATGTTCCCTGAGAATTTTTTTGCTCAAGACCTCCCGCTCGCCCCTATAACAACTAGAGAACACATCTCAGTAACTCCACCACCTTGTGAGAATTCAGCCATTAAGTTGGAGGATGGATTGAAGAAAGAAAATGCTTCTTCTGTTGATTGTGTTCAAGATTCAACATCAATAACCATGCATGATGAACCATGTCAAACATCATGGATTTGGACAAAGACTCAAGATTGTCCTAAACAAACATCTATAGGTTCTGGTTTTGAAACACAGGATGATCAATGTGGGTTGAACAAGACTAGTTCATTCTCATTAATTGAACATGAACTTGGCGGGGATGAAAATAACCAACCAACTTCTTCAAGCATGACAGATTCATCCAATGCCTCTGGATCAATGGTTCGTCGAAGCTCATCAGGCTCTCAACAAAGCTTTGAGAATCAAAAGCGTTCGAAAATGAAATCAGTGTGTGTTGATAGTGAGTCGAAATTTGCTGTCAAAGCTAACTATAAAGGAGATACTATCCGATTCAAGTTTGATCCGTCTGTAGGTTGTTTTCAACTATATGAAGAAGTTACAACAAGGTTCAAATTACAAAATGGCTCATTTACACTCAAATATCTAGATGATGAGGAGGAATGGGTGATGTTGGTGAATGATTCTGATTTGAAGGAATGTGTGGAAATTTTGAGTGATGTTGGCACACATTGTGTGAAGTTACTTGTTCGTGATATACATGGAAGTATAGTAACTAGTAACAGTTGATTTGATTCTACTCAGATATCTCATCATATATTATTATGAAATGAAGCATGGCTTCAATGATAGAGTTGAAGTATTGCTTCAACAATATTTTGTTAGTTGATCACATCAGATTCTAAAACCATGCATGGCGGAAGGATTTTTTTTTCCACAAGAAATCCATGATAGATGCCAAATTTCATTTCTAGTGAAGATGTTGCATGTGTTTCCATTGTGTTAAATGTTTATTGTAGTTTTCCAAAGATAGGTTGGAGTAAGGTCAACCTCTTTAGGGTGGATGTTTTTAGAAGATAGAACGATTTTCATATGTAATTACTATTAATAAGAGTGTGCGAGCACACACGCCCACACATATATAACTCGAGTACTGTGGTATGTAGAGTGTAAACAACTTCTATAGATTTGAGTCTTTTGCTTTTTTTCTCCATCATTTTTTACATACTTCCATATTAGTATATTAAGGAGGCAAGCCAATGAAGAAATAATGAATTCCATCACGCTTCAAAAGAAATCACTACATCTATAAAAGTTTTATGAAACTAAATAAGCACGTATACAGAATTAAAATAGAAAACAATTTCATGCGCACATGATATAATTCTTTTACACAAGCAAAGACCAAAAAAAAAAATCAGGATGAGCAACGAAGCTAACTACCAAAATATATGTTATACATGCAAAATAAATATAATTAACGTAGCCATTAGCAGCGGCGTAAGTATATAAATAATTTCGAAGAACAATTTTTTTCCAAAAATAAGTACCACCATGTCCAAAACAATCTCCATGGATGATGATACTTTAAGCTTGCTCTTATTTGATTTCCATAATAATACATGAATAACTCCAATCGCATGAACACTGTTCCTTTTTTTTTCTGAAGATGTGGGCGGATGAACACTGTTCCTTTTTTTTCTGAAGATGTGGGCGGATTCATTTGCATGTAACCAAAACTTGACAAACCAAAAATCATACCAATTTTCAGAAACTCAAACTCATGATCTCCTAATTTTCTTATTGAGCTTGTCTTGTGTCCTGTATTTGTCTCGTCTTTCCTCTCTCCGGCGCTTTTTTGACAACTGCTCCTCTTTTTCTCTCTCTGCATCAAGAACTTTTCTCTTCCCCGCTTCCTTAATCTTCCGCTTTTTACTCTGCAACAGGCACAGAGAAAACACAGAATGTCACTTATAGCAGTGCTTTTATATATAAATGAGAAAACACAGAATGTCACTTGCTACAGAATAATGTGGGGGAAAAACACAAGACTTCAGTTTAGTAGATATCTTTCCTAAGCAAAGTCAGTTTTATTTTCAGAGGGATGTGACAATATCAATCACAAGAAATTAATTAACCGAATCAACTTGAATCAAAATTCATTTCCATGACATAAATTTTTCACATGCAGGTCTATAAAAAGAGAGAAATTTCCACATACCTTTTCGCTTTTCATTAACTGAAGGTGCTGAACAAGAGCACGAATTTTACGCTCACGAGGTTCCATGACAACACCCTTTTGCCTTCTCTCTTCCAGCAACGGCTTTTTTCGCGTGGGTAGAAAATGCTTAGGTTTTGATTCAAAGGGAAGATTTGCCTGTAGAGACTTGGGAATCACCAATGGATTGAACTTTCTAGGTTTCCTTTCAATTTTCTGCCAAAACAGAAAGGAAAAGGAAAATAAGATAGGGACACAATGGTAAGAGAGAAGAAATGTCTTAAAATGCGTCGGCAAGGGAATAATGAACCTATGTTATCAAACCAGAACATACCTTGTAAAGAGAATCCTTGTTTACAGGAATAGGAAGATTGTGTTCTCTTCTCAATTCTGCAACAGTTCTCATTCCTTTCCAGGTCTGGTCACGTGGCTGTAGTGATGTTGTCAATGGATTATAAAACTGAGGAACTTCAACTTGAGTCCATGCTCGCAGAAAAACAATGTCACTCATTAGAATTTTGTCTTCAAAAGTGCACCTAGCAATTCCTTCTTTGGGATTCCTACCCTTACTTTTAGCCTGGTTACCTATCTCTTCTTTTGCAACCTGCAGATTAAAAGATAACTTAGCACAAAATAGAGGGCAAAATCATTAGTATTCAGTTGTCTCTGAGTAACAAGTCACACACCTTCTTAACCTGTCCCCTAATCCCACTGACTGTTCGGATAGCCGCACCTTCAAACCGAGCTACCTCCAGATCTGAAGTAAACATATCCTTGATAAGTGCTGTTTTCTTGAATATCTTGCTCGGATAACCAACCAATTTGATTTTCTTCACTATTCTTGCAGCGTGATTAAACTCAAGTACAACTGCAGTTGCGGTAATCCTAAAATTTGCCTAAAATCATATACAACATTTCAGGAACTAAGCAAAACTATAACAGGAAAACAAAACACAAAAATAAAACCATATAAGTATAAAAAATAGCATCCACGTTGAGAGGATCTGTATATAGGAATTTCGGAAAGCCATTTAACAAGAGAAACAAATGTGCTGCCTCACCTGATTGTTTGATAAACTCTGAACAGCAACTATCCCAGTGTTGGGAGGTGCAAGAGGGCCCCAAAACATAGCAAGGCAATGCATGTGTTCTGGAGTGTATTTTAGCATACGATGCCTTCCATTGTGATCCTCAATAGCATAAATTGGCGTTGTCTGGTAACGCCTCCATCCAACAGAAACAATAATTGGGTCTCTAGTCTTCAGTACTTTCTTGTGCCACCTATGCCGCTTTAACCTGGCCTGAAAGAAAGAAAAGGCAAAAAAAAGAAAGTTTAAAATGGCATACAGGACAAAAAGGGAAAAAAACAGACAAATTTAAAAAGAATGGGAAAAGATATATTAAAAATCAATCATCATCACAATGACACATTAAACTGAAAACTGCTAAACAACAAGTCACAGCCTGTTTTTGAAGTCAAATTTTCATCTACTAACAACAGATCATTATGTTTCGTCCATCCATGTAGATGGCCCATGTCACCCACCATTTACGATTTTTGTTTTTGACTGTTGTCTTAAACTTTTCGACTTAGGAACTCCTAACAATACCATCAAGCACTATTCCTAACATAATTCCAGCATATACTCATTTTTATTCTTTGCAACCAAGTATCCTGACATGTCCCTGAGATTATTGCATAAAACAACCTGGCGAATTATAAACCCCAACCAGTTGATTAGGAATCAACCACACAATTCCCTTCTGATATTGCCCTGAATCACAGACATATTTGGCATCCAGAGGATTCTAGAACAAAAGAAGTTTTTAACATCTATTTCGACTTGAACTTTGTAAGGAGCTATGCTTTAAAAAGTTCCACTGACCTGCATGTATCCAACATTTTCCTCCCCTAAACCAACTCCTCCAACCAATATTGGATGGTAAGGATCAAAGTGTTCAACCATTTCACAGGGAACATCATGAACCTCCAATCTAAGGTATGTCCCCGTTCGAAAGCCTTCTACCTCTAATCTGGTATCCTCGTCAAGATCATTCAGCTCAGCAATATTCATTTGTTTTCGAAGCTCAATCTCTTCTTTTAACTGAAAAATTACAAGAGTTAGTTGGCAGCCAATCCATAATTTGGAGATTGATATTTGATGTATGCAAATAAGTTTTACCTTGTCAAAATAGTTACTTTCTTTAGGCTGGTCATGATGGACCTTGGCTTCATTTTCATTGCCAGTATCTTCCTCTGGTGTCTCACCGTCTTGTTGAGCATCAAATTCTGCACGTTTAGCAAGTTTCTTAAGCCTCCGCTGCTCAGCTTCTAAATCAACTCCTTTATTTGTTGTTAGCGAAAAACCATCCTCTGTCTGATAAAGCTCATATGTTTCTCCTGCTTCTAAATCTTCGAAGTCACCAAAGACATCTTCACTTTCCTCTTCAGTATTATCTTTTTGCAGTGCATTTCTGAGTGCAGCTTTTGCCAAATTTCCAGACACAAAACGGTTGCGAATCTCCTCATTATCTTTCTCATCCCATTTCTGACTCATAAGTTGGGCACACTTGGAACAATCTTCGGCATCAACCATTCTATCATCCAGTCCATCTCTAATATTTTGCTATAGTTTAAAAAGACACAAACAAACACAACGCTTTTTAATTATGAAGTAAATAAGCAGATATTCTGAAAGCCAGTGAATTTCAAAAAGTGTTTTTTAAAATCTGTTGACATGCAACTTTCAGATATTGCTGTTTAATCATCGTTAATAGGTGTAAGAAACATTGAGAAAATTACAAGAGCAATTACATACAAATGGTGCAAGTTAGTAAAGGACTACGAACCTTTATCAGTTCTTTAGGCATAAAAAAGTCACCTTCGTTTTCCTCATCCTCGCTACTATCATTCCCTTTGTTCATAGAGGTCGAATTATTAGTAGATTCCCCATACACAAGTTGCATCAAACTAGGAGGTTTCCGTGCAAGACTTCTGTCTGCCAATGACTCCTTCCACTTTGAAACATTTCCTACGTCATCTTCTACAAGAGAAAAAAAAAGTCATAAACAATAAACAATATAAAGGCTGCTCAGTAACGAGTCACGGTCTCAGCAACTAAGATGGAAGAAACAAGTGAACAAACAATATGTCATGTACGCTCTTATTATCCATATGACATATCATTGATTAACAAGACCTAGTACTGAGAGCATGACTACTACACCTTTGAATAGCCAGAAAAGAACAGAGAAAGTATAAATAAATCTTAATAATCAAAGGAGAAAAACAGCACCATGTGTGTCATCATCATCGCTGTCATCTTCATCCTCTTCTAAAGATTCTGAATCAGAAGATGCCCCATCATCATTGGCAGCACCATCCTCTTTCTCTTCCTCTTCATCTTCCTCTTCCTCTCCCTCTTCTCCCGAATCCTATCAATGAAGTCAGTCTAGAAATTAACATTTCCACTAGAGCATTCTCAATGCAAACTGACATACATATCGCACATGAAACAAAAGTAAAAACAATTTTATCCACCAAGTCAGTGAATTCAATTTAAGTTTATGCTTGGACTGCAATTCAATGCATTTTTACTTTGTACACACGTACACAGATTCCTTATTGAATCGAAAGGAAATGGTCATAACACTAACTTCAAGTATGCATGATTGGAACATGGTTCCATACATGAAATACAAAACCTTAAGACTCACCATCAGATCACTTTGATCTGCATCACTTTCAAAGATTGCCTTTCTCCTTTGTCTTCCATTGTGAAACTCAATCTGTTCTTTTATGTGGTCTCTATTTATAGCTTTACTGTCGGTTGCATCGCCACCTTCATCCTGGTCAGAAGATTCTGAACCATCCGAATCTACAGGCTGATATTTATCCAAAGTTTCTAATTTTCCATCCTGCTCTACATCTTTGTTTGTACCCTGTGCATCACCTAAAGCTTCTGATGACCCTTTTGGCCTTTGGCCAAAAAGATTGATAGAGCTATTCTCTAGCTTTTCATTGATTGAGTGTTGGATATTCTGAAGCGATCTCACCAAAACCTCCCCTACATCCCTGTCCTTTCCTGTCAAAGGCATAAAAGTACCAAATTTAATAAAAGAAAACACAGGAATAGTGGGGGAAAATAGGAAAAAACAACATAAATCCACCATTTTTTTATGCATGTTACCACATAAAAATGTTATGGTAATACACTAAAATGATTAAGGTCATGAAGGAGTAACGTAGATGAGTGGGAAAAAAAACCAGGACAGCAAAATACCTAAATTTGTTCTATTATATTAAAAAAAATGGTATCATATGATCATAACATGACTTCAGTTTCCCAAAGAAAAAGTGAATGAAAGATAAACAATTCTGCCACCATATGATCTAGTCTCATGAACATGGATAAATACATGAAAAAGGAGAAAATGTTTAGTAACCTTTGCTCGTCATAGCAGAGTTTTCATCATCAACTTTTGAGAATTGAACAAAGTGATCATTAATATTTATGTACACAGCATCTTTGTCGTACAAAAGATCCCCAATGCCAGACATGGGAGCATAAAATAACTTTTCTTTGTCACGCAGTCCTTTCTTTTTGGCAGCAGAAGGGAGAGGACATGGATCAGGTAAACCAGTAACATGAGCTAAACCGTAATCACCCACTCCAGCTATGTGCACCTGATTTCCAAAATACAAATCAGACTGTGAATATTTTTTGTGGCGGTTGACGGGGACAGGGCAATTCAAGCACCACCTAATCACCATATCACTCAAAACAGATGGTCCAAGATAATTCTGCAACTCTAACCAGCATTGAGATAAAATAGTTGAGGTGTGAAAACATGTCATAACTGAATTCCTTTTATGTAATATATATACTGAGGGTTCTTGGATATTTTCCCGACAGGTTACTACTGACTAGAGTGCTTATGTGAAAAAATTTAATTTAAGCATGAACCAGTGATGTATGCTTGTTATACTACCTCTCTATTTATGCACTTTATTATTCACTATTTATACAATTACAAACATAAGCATGAACTAGTTATTTTTATTAAATTTATCTAAAACTCTTATGAAATTTCAGCAAAACAAACATTAGGATTTAGGATCACATTGAGATAATTTTCCCAGTAATTTGTTATTAATTAACGGGTATACAGTGCAATAGAAGAAAAAAATAAAGCATGAATCTGTACAAGTTAATACAAAGGTAATACAAAGGATAATGAGAAAAACAATCTCCAACTTGTTGCTCAGAACAATTTCACGCATCATTTGAGGGAACTATTCTTGAGGTGACCAAAAGTTTTAGATTTAAATTAATTTAATTAATATAAAGGCAAAAATATAGTAGAACTGTTGAACACACCTTATTGCCCTTTTTCAGATTACAACCTCTAAGATAGCCATAAAGTGTGACTTTTCGGTCACATTTATTATTTGCATGCACTTTTTCAGGAGGAGTGATATCTTCAAAACGATCCACCAAAACATAGGGATGGGAAGTTCGCCAAGATAAAGGATGAAACTTCATGACTGATATGAATTTGGCAAGATTGTGAACTTCGCGCTTGACATACCTGTTCAGTCGGGAAAGGCAATATTATAAAGTAAACCTTGTACCAGAGATTGGCAAACACTATTAACCAGCAGGCGTAAAAGAAAAAATAGATGCATGGCAGCCACTTACTTTCCATGAATAAGGCCTGATAAGTAAAACAATTTAGCTCCAGCATACATTTCAGTTGCAAAACGGTTTTTTAGCAGTTTTTTTGTTTTCCTCAACTTTTTAACGTCCTTGAATTTATCAAGATGAGTAAGAACCCCCATGACCTTTGGGAAGCCGTGAACTTGCAAAATATTAAGAAATTCAAATGTTTCCTGCAACCGAATTAAAATCTTTAAAAACAAAGAACCTGATTTGTAAAATTAATAGCAATCAAAGTAGCACGGTGACATGAATATAAATCATAATCACAATGCTATCATTTATAATTGAGAACTCACCATTTCAAAACCATAACTTCCATCTATAAGAAGAAGTGCTAGATCAGCAAACTTAGCTGCATCTATCATGCCATTGATATCATTTGGACATTCCACAAACTGCAGCCGCCTTTGCTTTCCTGACACATGATCAAACATTACCTTATCATTTCAATCTGAGTTCCCAACCAACAGTCAGTTAGAAATGGCTTGTTTGAACTTATCTATTGACACAAGCAATTGTGAGACTGTTGGCAAGAGCTTATAAAAACACTTTATGACACCTTCATACGATGTTTTCAGCTTATTTCTACAAGTTCTCCAACATAATTTATGAAAATAGTCTATAGCTTATATGAAAACAATCTGACTTTTTCTTATCTCTTTGTAATTGAAATAGAGTCTACATAACCACTTATATAATAAGCGCTTAAGTAAGCTAATTATCCAAACAAGGTCCAATTCTACTAGAGAAATAAACACACATATTGATGAGCAATTGAGAATGTAGTAACAAACCAGATACAATTGTAATTGGACCGCGAACTTCAGGCAGATTCTGCTTTGTATAATGCTTAATCAAAGTCTTAATCAAAAGTGACTTTCCAACCTAAAAACAAGCACAGCATTGAACATCAATTAAGCTCAACAGCAATTATAAAAAATTCAAACTTCGAAGAAAAAAGAAGATAATACACTACACACCTGGGGAGGACCCTGCACGACGATGACGAATGGAGGAGGTTCACCGTAAGTACGATCAATGATTGGAACATGAAGGCGGCGCTGTTCTTTCTCAACGGAACGAGATTGCAATCTCTTGACTTTTTTAGATGAAGAATATGCGAAAGCCTTAGGGTTAAGCATTTTCTGATCTTCGGCTTCATCATCGTGCTTCTTCTTGGACTTGTTCTTCTTCTTAGGACCGGCTTGACGGGTCCTGTGAGCTTTGTGGGACTGGTCAGCATCGTTGACAGCCATGGAAATAGGTAGAATGGAGTGTTTGGTGTGTATGTTGAGGTTTAGGGTTTATTGGGTTCCAGTTTTAGAGGTTCAATGGCGGTAACATACTGTTGTGTTTTGTAACATCAAAATGGTTCGACCCGGTAATGTATTCGTTTACCCTATACGTATTTTTCTCCGCTTGCATATGGTCTCGGTATTTTCATATTAATATATCCAAAATATAAAATAAATCGGCAATTCCATTCAAAAAATAAAAAAAATCACATAAAATTAAATATTATTAGATTTTTTTTATTTTATTTTATAAAACTCCCATTCTATTAAATCAATAGTTTATATTTTAAAATCAAATCAAATTATAAATTTTATTTATTTTTTATTAATATGATATATTATATTTATTTTTTATTGGTATTTAAATAGACACTATCATATTAACTTATTCAGTTTTTATTGTGATAAAGTATTTAAAAATTTTATTATATTTTTAAATAATTTTTTAGTTTTTGTTGTAAAAAAAATAACTTGTGCGGAAGTTATGCTAGTAAAACATGTATTGAATATTTACTTTAGTCCAATGTTTTGAAAAATATATTTGTTTGAAAATAGTATCGAATTATTGAATCAGCACAATTTTACTTCATTAAATTGAATAACTAAACTTTATCGATAGGTCTTTATAAAATTTTATTTTTATATTGAACTAGATGATTCAAATTCTAAAAACTATGTGACACACTTATAAAATGTCAAAAAAAAAATTGTTAGACAAATTAACACAATTTCTTAAAAAGATAATTCCTCAAATTTAAATTTACAACCATAACATAATTACCTATATCATCTTTCTTATGGAAAAAAAAAATGTATTAACGTAGAGGTTTTTCTCTCGTGGCATAATCATATCTTTCTTGTTCAATTCATATTATTTTTATTATCAAATAAGGGTATTTAAAGTAAATTTTTGTTTGAAACTATCCGTATAAATCATTTGTTATTATTCTATTTTTATATAAATACATTTTTTCACACATATTTAATTTTTCTTTCGTAATTTCATCGTCTTAGCGCGATGTTTTTAATTTCATGTCCTATCACGCCGTTCATTTGGTTCATACTAACATTTCAACTTTCACTTTGTAGATATTCAATCAATGATCTTAACGCTATCAATGTTACAATTTTTAAGGTTTAGATATTCCTTTCAATTTTATCATATTTATGTATTTTATTATATTTGTTGATAATTTTTCATTTTATACTCTTAAACTTAAGTGTTGTTAGTTTGTTAATAAATTCAATATTTTCGTTTTTTTAGTATATTTGAATTCTATCATTCTCAATTCATATAACTTATATCAATTCAGATAAATTAATATAATTTTTAGTATAAAAAAAATCAAACACATAACAAAGCTAATGAGTAAAATAGTTTAAAGCACAAAATTCATTTTCATTAAAAAAAAAATCAAATTTTATTCTATTAATCAATTATTTAATTAATATTTATTATAACTTAGACCCGTCCGATGAACATATGAATTGTTGCTTATGAATGTTGTGTTTTCTTTTTTTAGCAAACACTGTATCTAATGTTTGATAAAATTGAAAAATAATTACATCTCTTTTAAAGAAAATATATTTTCATAAATTTGCACAACTATGCAAACACCTGACCAAATGTAAAGTTATTATTTTCATCAAAATGTAAGACAAATAAAAATAAGACATTATTACATAGATTTTAGAATTAGATAAATTTTTAAAAAGTCTCAATCATAATAAAATCACTATCTTTGATATTTATTTTACAACATTAAAACCTCACTTCATTAAAAAAAAAAAAAACAAACAAACACTTAGGTTCTAATATTATTAAATATTCAAATAGCTTAAAAGAGTTCAATGAAGTGGGCAATAATCACTTAAATGTTAATAATTTATAAGAGATTTTGACACTACATTTTAACTTAAAGTTTTAAGATATTAGGCATATATGTCACATTTATTTCATTTATAATCGATTTGAGACTAATCACTCACACTTGACTCCCCATTAAGTCGAACCATTACTTTGATACCACTTATTGGAGAGTTTGTGGGAGCGCGACACCTACAATATTATACTTGATTGGCACTAGTATCTTCCACTCTCGCTTCCCATCAAACCGAACCATGATTTTGATACAACTTGTTGGGGAGCGCAATTGTAACAATATACTAAACGTCCAAGTTCCTTAGAGACATTTCCATCACATCTCAATCAAAAAATTTATGGCAATAAGTATATGAGTTATATCTTATATATCTAACATTTTATCTATTCATAATCAATGATAGACTAATCATTCACAATTGAATTCCAACAATTTTGCTACATAGATATAATATAATGTCCAAAACTTGAGACTTTAATTATGCAAAAAGGTAAAAAAAAAATATAATCTCAAGAGATGAAAAAAAATTAATCAAAATTTAAAATTAAAAGACACAACTTAGTAAATTATATAAATCACAAAATGTAAGCACGCGTGAATTCTCAATTGCATAAAGAGTGGATTTATTTATTTATTTATCCATGGAGGGTTGATTTTGAAGCTATTATTGTGTGAAGAATGTTAAAGAAAAATGAAATATCGAAATGAAAAGTTATTCTGTAATGGGATGGACCATAAAAGTGGAGGTTTGCAAAGTGCTCAAGCATTATAACGTACACTTAACTCCACAACACAAAATTAAATATTTCAATATTAATTAAATTTTTATTTAAAAAAACATATTATAATAAAATTTTATTCTAAATTTACACTTATTTAGGAAGAAAATATTTTCGTTTAATGACTTAGATCTTTTGTATATAATAAAGTTTAATTTTTGTTTTAAATACTTAAATTAATTAAATAACTCATAATTAATATATTAATTAAGAGTTATTCTCAATTTATCCTACATATAACTTTAAACATAGTTACTTTATTTAATAATTAATTTTAAACATTAAATTTAATTAATTCCACATAAATTTTATTTTTATTTTATTTTTGAATAAAAAGATAATATTTATTAATTTAAATTATATAATACATTGATGCAATCCAGATTCAAATTTGTTAAAAACAAAAAAAATAAATATATAATTAAATTCATAACACAAAAGTTAATAACATAAAATAACAACATAGTAAAAATAATAACATAATTATAAATATGATAAAATTAAATTATCTAAAATATATATGAATTTAAATGTGTAACTTGCGTGAATAAAATGTATATTTTTTATATCTATTTTCATCAAATAACTTCAATTAAACTTACCACTGTTTTATTAAAAGTATGTATCTAACTAATTATCAACTATAAATTTACAAATCCATATATTTCAAATTTATATGCAATTTTATATATATTTGACCATTAACATAATATAATGCTAATTAGTGGTTGAATTTATCAATTTCTTCATATTATGATATTGTTAATGATCATTACATTTGTTGTAATTTATTAACCTATTAACAATAATTTTATTATATTCGAATATACATGTATATTTATTGACCATTTAATTTAAGCTCAATTATACATAATATCCGTTAATTATGATTTGTGTTCAAATATATACGTGAAAGTTATGGTTAACAATGCTTGAAATTGTTGTTAATTTTGCTCGGGGATGTTTAATGAAGAACAATTATAGTAATTAACAATGCACTTTAAAGTAATCAACTCTCGAATTGAACTACATCAATAATCACTAACAACGAGAACATAATACGTACTCGCACAAATGCACCCCAATATTGATGGAAAACTTTTATTTAATCAGTTATACACGTGAACTCTCGCTGAAATTTAAAGTTAATAGCAGAGACAAATAAGATAATATTGATATCCGTCTCACACTCACATTTTAAATTAACATGTTGGTAAATATTAATATTTTGTAATATTAGCTATTTAATAGGAAATATGTTTTTTAATATATTTGCAGAGGGGTTTGGGGGTGGAAAAACCCGATTTTCCGACGACGGGCATGATTGGACGAGGACCCAAATTCCACCTTTGAAACATATAATCATTGAGTCTATGCAATAATGCAAGGAGTCGATCATTAGAATGTTGAGGCAAAATATATATCCTCTCTCGTCATACCTATTAATCATTCAAATTGCTATTGATATTGGTTATCAATTTTAAGAGTTCAAATAACACAACTCTATTATTAAAATATACTACACTCGTCTATGGATATTTGTAAGATTTCTTAGTAAAATTTCTTATCTATTTTGAAAAAGTAATTTTCAAATTACAATATACGATAATGACCTTTCAAGAGTTTTTTTTAACTATATTTTATACAAAACACCTTTAATTAAATGAAGATAATTAAAAGACTGTTCACTTCTCACTTTTAACATTTGAAATAAATTTTTGAAAATATAATGTTTATTGTTGATAAATTAAATATAAAAATAAATTTTTCTTAATTCTTGTGCATTTAATTGAGAGAGATTTATACGAGGCTTTTAAATGTAACTCAAATGATAAAATATTAGATATTAGATGGTATCTTGGGGTGTAAGTTTGAATCCATAACACTATTTCTCGGAATTTTTTTCTTTCTCTTTGTTGGGGAGTCCGACAAAGCGACAAAAGCAACGAGTAAAATATTTCAGAATCCAAAAGAAATTTTGACATTACATCTCAATTATCAAAACTTTAAGGCATTACATATATAAATCATCATTCTTATGTATCTAAGATTTCCCAAGACTCTTATTAATTAAATAAGTATTTTCGCATATATCTAGAGTTTCATATTGCAGCACCCCATATTTTGAACCAAAACATTACCTAAAAATATATATTTTTTTTAAAATGACTATAATTTTTTCTTCTTATGAGTGGTTCATCATGTAATAAATAAAAGATGCATCAGAAAATGACATTTTTTTAGTAAAAGAACGGAATGTAATTTACTAAAATATTATTTATTTATTTACAAAATTAATCTTCCAATTATTAGGTTGATGTTCATTTACGCTATAAAATAAATTAAATTATATTTAGGTGAAATTCAAGAGAAACAATGTTAACTGAAATTAACTATGATTCAATTATTTTATAACGAAAGAAAACTTATTTCTTCATTTCTATTTAAAGTGAACATGAAAAGTAATAAACTTTAAAATGTACCACATGATTTTGTTAATACAAAACATTAAAAAATTATTTTTAAGTAAAAATCATATTTTCCCACGCGTGCATCAAATAAACATCATCCATGCAACTCCTTGAGATTATTAGTACCTAAACATTGGTGTAAGGGATCAATTCATCCAACGACACAAATTAAATCAAATAATAAGTTAATAGTCATAAAATATAAATATAACATCTTTTAGTAATAAAAGGTTTAAATAAATTGATTTTTTTTTAATAATTCACAAAGATGTATCAAACTTAATAAATGAATCTAAATAAATAAAGTATCAACTCATCTCAGAACAAATAATTAGTTCAAAATAAAAATAACAATAAAATGTATGCAAGTTATACATACTCCTGAAAGCAAAATTAAATCAGTCACTAAGACGTCCACAAATATACACATGATATGTCATTAAATGATAATGATGCTCAAAAAGTACATGTCACCATCCATTTAGGTAACTAAAAAGATAAAATGTTCAAAACATAAAACACCAACCACTTAAACAACCACATACATAAAAGGTTCATAACACAAATCATCAACCACTTAAGCAATCACAAAGGAAACAATATTCAAAACATAATTCATCAGTCACTTAGGCAATCACATATATAAAATATTCAAGATTAAATTTTAATCACATATGACATCAAATTTATATTATCATGGGTGCTCGAAATCAATAATCAATCATTTCGCTATCCCACATATAGAACACATATACACGTGAATAAATGTCTCAAAATAATAATTTTTAATTTATAAATTATAAAATTGGATTAACGACATGTTATTGATAGACATTAAAACTTAAATCAGAAAGAACACGTACAAATAGAAACTTTATTCCTTCTACTATAAAATTTGTCCTATTATTAGTCATTTAAGTTTACAAATCAAACTTTACACTAAACGCATCAGAATAATCAACTTAATTATATTATCATAATTAAAAATTAAAACTTTTAATCAATTTTTTCAAAACTCACGTAGTGTTAATAAAAATCAAAACATTTAATTAAATAGCACAAAAATCAAAACTTTAAATAAAAAACATCATAACAAACATATTACTTATAATATCATAATAAAAATTATAATTTTATAATTAAGTACACCAAAACAACACAAAAATTGCAACTTTACATTAAATATTTTCACAACAAGCATATTTATCATGTTATAATAATAAAAGTAGAACTTTATAATATATTCATCAAGACAAACATATTACTAAAAAAAAATCAAAATATTATAGTTAAATTATTTAAGAGAAACATAAAATTAACTTTTTTCTTTTACAACATCAATACATCATATCAATATCTTTCAAACCACTAATTTGATATATAGTATAACTTTGCACGAGAAACAACTCTTACCTTATGGGTTTTACTTCCTAACAACATCTTATAAACTTCATGAATCAAAGAACCAGATAAGAGTCCAAACTTTACGTCAAAGATAATATTAAAAGAAGAAAGAAAATTGTAATTCAATTTGGCGATAATGATAATGATATTGTCGGAAAAAAAAGTAAGGAGACTATGTTTCTCTCTTTTTTTTTCTCTTGTTTGTGATGGAAAATTTTAGAACTTAGGACAAAACAAAAATAGATATCAGAATACAATAAGAAAGTGTGTAGACTACATTTTTTTTTTACTATTAGTTATGACACCAAAAATTGCATAGAATTATCTCGGTACATAATTAAAATAAAGTTATAATATTGATTTAAGAGAGAGGGA
>JBBPBR010000003.1:63720489-63740202 GCA_037974775.1 Cicer pinnatifidum
TAAAATAGATGGTGATAAAATTTAATTTAATATCTTTAAATAGAATAAATTATTAATTAAATGATAAATTATGACAATTACTAAATATATATATATATATATATATATTTGATTTTATTAATTTTAAATTATATCATTATCGATCAATATTCTATCAAATGAATATCATTTTCTAAATAAAAAACCCAAAAAATTATAATTTATGAGTTTGGCCACTAATTATTTATAATTAATTAATAAAAAGATAAATAGAGAAGTTTGGTAACATGGTTGGGTTTCAAAATGAACGAGACAAGCTCATAAGAAGAAATATTTATGAAACAAAAAAGACAAGCTAATTATTAATCATGTTTAGTAAATTAGTAGGAAGAAGAGGGAGGAATTAAAAGGCTCGTGAGAAGGAAAAAAATGGCAAGAATGAAAAAGGGAATTGAGAATGTTAATTTGGCGGTAACAGTGATAGATGGAAATTCTGTTGCTTCTGTCCTTGAAGCAAAACACAAGTAGCTTCCAAATCAAACACGTGCGAATAGTAATATAGAAATTGAATTGATCTCAAGTATGATGAACAAGCCGCAACAACAACAACAAGAAGATGAACGTAACAACACTACCACTCTCGACTCCAGATTCAGCCAGACCCTCCGAAACGTTCAAGGGTGAGTCTCCTATTTCTCCAATTCTCTTCTCAGATTCACACAGATCTCGCCATTCCCTTATTCTTCTGTTTCAATTCAATTTCTCACTTCGTCATCCGCGTATTCCAATTCTCACTGTTAATATTATCGGGATTTCATTTTCACTTGATGATTTCATTCAACCATACTTTTTAGTCATCTAGGATTTGCATAATAGAGATTTCTTCTCCTCATCTTTATTAGATTCATGATTAATTGAATTTATGCTTGCTATTTTTTTTTCCTTTATTAATTTTTATATATTCAGTTTCGGCTACAAATTGAAGCATTTAGCTTACTATATGTTTGGATTCTTTTTTATCAGCGACAAAAGTGATTTTAGTATGTCAATTTTTTGTTGTTGATATGTTTGGATATTCTAGAGTAGCTTATTGTGGTATGTTTGAATTGTTGTTATATGGTGGAATATAGTGAAATAGAATGCAATAGGTTTATTTAGATTTTAGAAAATCTATGAAGCCCAAATAATGACACTACATGTCGACACCTGTAATAGTTTGAAAACATGAATAGATATCATCTTATTTCATTTTATCTACTTCATTCTACTCTATGCCACCAACCCAAACATACCCTTAAGAATTGATTCTAATTTGAAAAATGAGATTTTGAGCTCTTCCTTCCCAGAGTGTTTTTTAACCTTAATTTTTTTTTAAACCCACTTTTACATAAATATATCCTAAATATAAATCACATCACATTATATTCAGGTTACATTTTGCTACCAGAGAACCAAACACACACACTCAGTTCAGTTATTGATATCAATTTATGTTCCCTTTTCATCAAGGTTACTCAAAGGTCGTAGCATGCCTGGTAAAGTATTGTTGAGCCGAAGGTTAGAACCTTCCAATAACTCTAACTCAAAGGCGTCCTCAACATATTACAGAAGAAGTTTCTCATACAATGATGCTGGCACAAGTGATCACACACTTGGGGCAGTAGAGGTGATTTTAATTTTTTAATTATATCATTTCTTATATGTCTCTGTAAGTTTGACAAATTAGTTCACTAAGTGGGGACTTCTACTCTTAATACAGGAAGAAGTTCAGAGTACAAGTAAAGCAGTAGGTATTCCTAATGTTAGTAAGTTAAAAATATCAACCTCCCTTGTGGAAAGAGATAACTTATCTGAAGACACCCGCAAGTATACTGTGGGCACTAGAGCTACAGATACGGCAAGAGTTACAAAGTTCACTAAGGTGCTTTCTGGAACAGTGGTTATATTAGGTATTTTAAATTTCATACTTCAATTTTCATATGTAATGGTTTCTTCCTTGTTATTCCTACAAGGCCACATTCATTATTGTAGTTGTTAGACAATATGAATTATAATATCTTGATCTTATCTTAGAGTATCTCAAATTATGTCTTAGGATTAGTTTTAACATTTATTTATATTTTATGATATATTTCTTTATTTAATTAGGATTAGGAGTTAGTATTATTTTACATAAGGATCAATTCTTAGCATATGTTTGGAACTGTGTTGGCATTGAACAAAACTACGGCGATAAATCATGTTGAAGTGGAATCTATGTTTTGTAGCTTATGATTTTCACTGTGGGAAGTGCATTGGGACACAGATTTTTTTTTGGCTAAACGTGCATCCAAACACACATTTAGTCTTCCATATCATCAAACCATGGAAATAAAAGCCAATTAGAATTTAAAATCCTTATTTCTTTCTTTATCTAAAACTTTATAACTTCAACATGTGAATTGCATGTAAGGCCATTTTCTCAGACTAACTACCCGCATTATGGCTGCCTTTGCCTATAGATACTTTTACCAGCAAGGTTCAAAATAATTTGCACCAGAAATTGACCCTTGCTCATGATATTATATTGCTTGAATTTTATCCATTTTGTTTTACTAAGCTGTTAAACCTTCTGGAAACCTATTTTTGCCTAACAGTGTAAAATAGTTTCTCCTTGACAATTTGACATCCATATTTGTAGACAAATTGCGAGAATTAGCTTGGAGTGGTGTTCCAGATTTTAAGCGTCCTAAAGTGTGGAGGCTCCTCTTGGTAAGCTCTATTGACCTTCTGCTATTTCTCTTGCTCTGCCTTATGCCCTGATGATACCTCTCAATCATATGAAGCATGATAATAAGGAACTGTTGAACTCATTTAAGTTGTTAAAATAAGTGGATTCTTAGTTAAAATAAGCATGATATTTCGATCATTGAGACTGAGCTATGGAATTATTCTCTCAAAAGAGACCTTGATGCGACCCACATAAAAGTTTTGTAACAAGATTACGCTGGAGATTTTAGAAAATAAGAGTGAAGTGTTATTTGGTATATTAGAGAATAATTAAGGGGTCAAACTAATTGACCTCCCATCACACCTTTTTACAGACAACATTTTGTGTTCCTGGAAATTTAAAGATAAACTGACAACAGGGATATGAACCACCTAATTCAGATCGAAAGGAGGGAGTTCTGAGAAGGAAGCGCCTAGAGTATCTTGACTGCATTTCTCAGTATTATGATATTCCTGATTCAGAACGTTCAGGCGACGAGGTCAACATGCTTCGCCAGGTACTCTCAGCTCTAATATATTCCTATCTTGATTATTTGTAAAATCAGTATCATTTTTTTTGACAGCTGCAGTTGTATGTTTGTTAGATTGCCGTTGATTGTCCAAGAACTGTACCCGATGTTCCTTTCTTCCAGCAAAAACAAGTTCAGAAATCATTGGAACGTATTCTTTATGCATGGTAAGATATTTTTGTTAATTGTTACCAATTTCTTTCCCCCATACTATTCTTAGTCTAATGTTCTTTGTTATGGATAGTTTTTCTTATGTGAAAGATGGTCTTAGCTTGGCTAAGAACGTTAAGCAGCATGACTTCCCAGTATTGGGGCATGTTAGCATGTACCACTGTGTACCCACTGGAACTAGATACCTGTACTTGATATGTATCCATCACTGATATGACGACCACAGTGGTATATGCTAACATGCCCTAAGACTGGGAAGTCATGATGCATGACTTTCTTAGCCAAGTTAAGACCCAATAGAACTAGATACCTGTACTTGATATGTATCCATCACTGATATGACAACCATTCAGGAGTATCTATGCATCATAGGTTATACCAGTTTTAGAAGACGTCTTCTACTGTCTTTTTAAATACTGTACTTAATCTAGTACTATATGAAAAAGTTACCCGGCGGCTTATTGCTCTGGGTTAGAATCTGTCACCATATCTCTGTTAAGTAAACTGGCACATATGATTATAATCGTCAGCTCTGTTTGGTTTGGTACTGAATGGTGAATCTTGGAAAGGGCATAGTTACATATTCCCTTATAGAAATAATTTGACTTTACTTATATAATTTCCCAATATTTTGTCAGGGCCATTCGACATCCTGCAAGTGGATATGTTCAAGGGATAAATGATCTCGTTACACCGTTTTTAGTTGTTTTCTTATCAGAATACTTAGAAGGGGGTGTAGATAATTGGTCCATGTCTGATTTACCTTCAGACAAAATCTATAATATAGAGGCTGACTGCTACTGGTGCTTGTCAAAGTTGCTTGATGGAATGCAAGACCATTACACATTTGCTCAACCTGGAATTCAGAGGCTTGTATTTAAATTGAAGGAATTGGTTAGAAGGATTGACGGTACACTTTTTTTTCAGGCCTTTTGTTTTCCTTTAAGCATCGCTAAAGTTTCTTGAACTTAAATGCCTCACCACCTTTTTATGAATTTCATGCCAATTTTATTCTCAAGTTTTCATTTTCTATTTTCAAATAGTGTTCTCAATTCTTAATTCTAGTAATATTAATAATTAGTTTTAAGATTTTAGAGTAAGAATGTTCTCATATTATGGTCCATCGATTAGGGGAAAGAGAAGAATGTAAACCCTTAACATTTAAGAATTAAGACCATGGAACACTATTATTCTACCCTCTTAGCCTAAAAGAGATGCTGGAAAACTGTTGTTCCCATTCTCTATGTTTGAAGCATATGTTGTTGCTGCCTTATATTCTTATTGGATTTCTTTAATCTATGATTTGCGAGTGAGTATACTTTCTGATGTGTGTTTACAATCAATTATGAACTTTAGTTACTTATGTTGTGCATGTTCATTTTGGAGTCCACACCCCCCTTCCTAAATAGAAGAGTATAATATTCCACAAGGGCTTGAAATAAGAGTCTTTTAAAATGAAATCCTTATCATTTTATTTGCTTTTACTCAGAAGTTTCAGTATTTGATCATCATCTTATTTATTCATTGGTTGAACATACATAATTCATATACCAAAGTCAATCATTATTTTGTTGTTGTAGTATTATTATTTGTATATCATCAAATATAATCTGATCTGATATGCCCTGTTGAAACTTTTGACCTGCTCCAGAGCCTATTTCACAACATATAGAGGATCAGGGACTTGAATTTCTTCAGTTTGCTTTCCGCTGGTTCAACTGTCTTCTGATCCGCGAGGTTTGTCCTGGCCATTTTTTCCCTTTTAAGTAGGATAATTTGAATTCGCTTGGATAAACTTTTTCAGAAGTATTTGTGTAAAATGAAATATCAAGAGCATCTTACAACAACTAAAATTTTTATAAGTTGAAATTAGTTACACATCTCAATTTTTTCAGATGTTTTTTCTTTGAACTTGTCAATAAACACGTACAAGATTATTTTCTTTAGTGAAGGACCATAAAATTATTTTAATTGGGAATCTCTCATTAAGTTAAAAACTAATTCGAAGTCCAAACAGATTATTTCTCGAGCAACTTCATATGTATCATTGATAAAGTGACTGAATGGTAAAATGGACTATGATAAACTTGGAATGACTTATGCTTTCACTGACGCTAATATCTGATTGTATAAATAGATACCCTTCCATCTCATCACACGCCTTTGGGACACATATCTAGCTGAAGGAGATGCCTTACCAGACTTCCTAGTGTATATATTTGCCAGTTTCCTTCTAACGGTGAGCTAGCTTACTCTGACCTCTTCACTAAAATAATATATTTGAATTAGATTTCATCTCATAGCCACAGTGATTTGGAATGGTGTCTGTTGGTCTTGTTAATGTGTAGTTTTTACCTCTTCTGGTATATACCGGCCGATAATGGTAAGCCTGATTTCCAGTTTTGTTTGCCATGAAACAAATTTGACGTTTGCTTTTGCAACACTTTCACTATTTAAGACAAATGCCTTTTGTGGAGATGCCCTTCAGTATCAGGATGGTTCCGATGTACATTGAAGTTACCTTGATAAAGAGTGCAATTCTAGCATTCATGGATATATTTGTACTCCCTAATGATCTACATCTACTTTGATGCGCATGCACATACACTTTTTATGCATTTATTTTTTCCCTGTTGTTTTGCATACCTTTTCTAAGATTATTTACGCGCTCCTCTTACATTTATCAATGATTAATAGTAGAAACTAGAAACTGAACTTTCTTTATATATATTTTTTTCTTTAGTGGTCAGACAAGCTCCAGGGTTTTGAATTCCAGGAGTTGGTAATGTTCCTTCAACACCTTCCAACTCAGAACTGGACTCACCAGGACCTCGAGATGGTGCTTTCCCGGGCATTTATGTGGCACAGCATGTTCAACAACTCTCCCAGCCATTTCGCTAGCTGAGCAGGCAATTGTGGTTTTCTGAATTTAGTTCTCCTTCAAACTCTCTTTCTCTGCTTTCCATCAGTGTTTCTCTTGCTTAGTATATGGTTATTTTTTTCAATGAATTATTTTTTCAACCAATTGAGTATTTTGTAAAGGAGAGACAAATAAATGATAGTCTCAATTTTGTTGTATTTATATATTTTCAAGAACAACAACAACTACCATGTTTGTGTCCACAAGTGTTTTCTTTACCACTCTATGCCGGTACAAGTATTACTTTTAGAGATATGCTAATAGTGTTTGGTTGGAGGGAAATGAATATGCTAATAGATGAATCAAACGCAACGATTTCTCATCCAAATGCCACACATGCTCAACGAAACCGTTAATATGTTCGTTCTCTAGCTATTAATATGGCTGAAAGTTCAATCTTTTGACCAAAATCTCAAGTGGAATAAAGATCTTATATCCCTCTTGGAGACCAGAGAATCAGACAAACTATTGATAGCGGGTTCAATACCATTTTAGGTATGAAAATTGTATGCAAGGAAGATTCAGGTTCAATATAGTACTTGATATGGTAAACTTCAAACAACATAACTCTACATAGCTATAAGTTTTAAGTTTATTCCTCAAAAGAATTAACAATTGTATTTGTATAAGGTCATAGTTAAAAAATAAATTTTGGTTGACTGCATACAATCAAGGTGGAATGGACAACCTAACCTAACTTGATTCCTCATCGAATTCAAGTCCAGGTACATATTCCAAACTTACATCAAATATAACTGGACTGTTTGGAGCCACCCTTGGTCTTCCTGGAGCAGAATTAAGGCCTTTTGGGAACGCCAACTGTTAAACAAAGAAAAAACAAAAATATATAGTCAACAATTAGAGTTAAATACTACTCCGACCTGTAAATAAAAATTATCAGCATTGTACAGTTGTTCTTTAGCATGCTTCCTTTAATAGATTATCACCATTATGTGGTTAATGCACATTTTAAGGATGAATGCTCATAGCCACCGAGAAACTAGAAATACACTAGCTTTACTTGGAGAAAGACACAAGTTTCAGTTTAATGTTATAAATGTTGCTATGTTGGAAGATGTTACTGGCATACAGGTAAGGGTAGGGTGCAGGGGAATCTACTATCAACAATCAAGACAAAAGCTTACTGATCCAGGTATGTACAGCCGACGTTTCCCTCCTACTTTCATGCTCAAAAGACCTTCATCGAGTCCTTTTATCACCTGTTATCTCAACGGATTGAATATCAATTAGTCTTTGAATGGATCATCAAACACTTAGGCCTCAAAACTATTGTTTTTCAATCAACATTTAGTCGGATTCTTGAGCTTAAATACACTCAAAGCAACATTTAAGATTTACCTGACCAGATCCAACGCGAAAAATGTAAATCTGGCCTTTCTCCAATGAACTGTAAAATTGAAAGGGAGGAAGTAACAGCACATAGTGCACCTTTGTCAGAGTCATTTTAATGAAGGGTTCAAAGAGAACGTTTTCAAAAACCAAAATTGGAAGGTGATGGAAAAACTGAAAAAGGAATGATCAAGTTTAAAAACACACTACAATAGACTCCAATATCTCACAAAGGCATAGTTGTAAATTTCTGTACATTCAAACAAAACTTATCACATATATATACAACAGCAAACATCACTTTACATCTTGTAACTGAAGGACCAAGGAAAGATTGATAGAACATTGTAATTAGCGGATACCTATCAAATATTTGTCCAGATGGAACCATTGCAACATAATTAGCAGCCACCTGTCAGAGAGGCACGTGGAAATGTAGTCAGTCTTGCTTTATTAAGAACAATATCGTGTGCTGATAGAGGACTTCACTCCAGACAAAAGTCATCTTTTAAGTTTATTCAAGGTTATAAAAGCGAATATATATTTTAATCTTATGATAAGGTAATTTCAAACATTAGCTAGTTCAGACTAAAGGAGCCCAAAATTGTGATGAAGCTTGGTTCAGTCTGTAATACATTGCATTTGAAGAAAGTCAGATAAATTTGCTATCTTGAAGAACTTAGATGATGACAAGAACATATCACTTTCCGGTAATGAAATAATTGATATTTGTTCGGTATTTTCTATCTAGAAGGTAACAATAAATATAAGATCAGCGTATCATGCCATTTCCTAGGAAAAAACGATTCAGTTGCTTCCATTCCAAGATACGAATTAAGTAGTTACACACCTGAAATCCAACTGGTGGACTAGGGCCTTGCCCAACTTTAATATCCTTGTATTGCAAACCTGATTCAGTAGTTACCATAGGTACCTTCATGCATAAAATATTCACTGTAAGTCACATTCACCAACAACATTAAAGGTTAGTAATTAAAATTCATTTTCTCCCTCATTTTATTGTCTGTCAAAGGTTCCTTTCAATGAAAGTTCTATCACATTGATTAGCTATTTTTAAGGATAACATAATCTTTATTGTATGGTTCACAACTGAACATGATATTATTTCTTCAGTGGAACTGTAAGAAATCTCTGCTCATTCACACCAGAGAGTTGGATTCTTAATTTCATGCAAGTGAACAAAGCTTCTGTCAGAGATTTTTTGGTTACAAAACTTGAAATCAAATGACAACATATAATGAAATGACAACATATAATGAGTCTTCTGATGTTCTCTATTGCACTAGCAACCGTTAGCGAAGAATCTTATAATGTAAGTCCTTTCGTCAAACAAACTTTTAATGAGGAGTTGAGGTAGTCAAACTCTCTAACAACTTTCTAAGGCTAGAAACTTCAATGACATTGCAACGATATCTTCTGCAATACATTGAAGTCACAACTTCCGAATATTTAACTGAATAATATATTAGTCACATATTATTAACCTTTCACATTTTGCAGCCTAAAAAGGTGATGCAACCGCATGAAATGTGAATGCATTCTCAGCAATGTACAGTAAGCACATGTAAAGTAATGTTTTAATGGAAAGAAGTGTAAAAAAGAAAGAAAGGGGGCATAGAAAGGGGACTATGTAATCTCACCATACATTTTCAAGCTCTTTCTCACAAGTGTTGTCACATAATTTTGGCTTTTCCTCTGGTGGCAAACCAGCTCCATTAGCAGCATCAAATGAATGGATGAAGAAGGTAGAAACTCCTCCTAATGCTAAACCAAGAATGTCTCTACGTGAATTGGTATTAAACGTAGCATTAGCATTAGCAGTGCATTCCTTTGTTTCTGAGGACTTCACTTTAAGAACAAGTCTTCTAAATTTCTCAACAGAAATGCCTTGAGGAGCAGTAAGAGAGGGGATTTTACCACAAGTTGAATCTACCAAAAAGGAAAAAACCAAATAGAAATTAATAACAGCGAAATTGAAGAATAGAAGCAAGTTCAATTACTGTCATTACAACAATCACAAGGCACTCACATAATTAAAAAATAAATAAATCATTTTGACATCACTATGATACTTAGAAGGACATATTATAATAGTAAAGGCCATAAGTAGTTGATGCGGTCGGTAGAGATGTATGCATTGTTTGATTGTGAGCAAAATAGAAAAATGCTAAACATTTTAGTTGAAAAAGTGAAAGTGAAAGTCCTTACAAAGTGGAAGAAGCAGAGGGGAAGCCATGTTAGGCATATCCAAGGATGTAATATTGTGTCATGCGATGATGATGATGTTATTGTTTGCAAATGGATAAACCAAATCTAGTTTGAACAATAAACATGGAGCAAGAATCGTGGTGCTTGTTTTTTCAGACCCAACAAGTCTTTATACTTTTCCACGTGGCAGATAGATATATCATCAATAGATTAGAGCTTAGAGTTGCTATCCGCGCATCCATTTATTTAATACACCTCCTAGTAAAAAACTTTTGACTTAATTTTATTTTTATTTATTTAAAAAACAAGTTTGTTTTATATATAAGAAGATGATACAATTCCGTAAATAAATAAAAAAAGAAATAAGTTTTATTTGCCCTAGCTTATGGTTTGCATTTGGAGTCACGGTAATTAATTCTAATTTAAAGTTAAAATTTGTAATTTTTGAGTCTGAATGTAATTTTAACATTAAAATTTATAGTTTAACTTACTTTTATATAAATATATTCAAATATAAATTATTCTACGTTCAACTCACTTTTAAGTAAAATCAACTTTCAAAATTAATTTATTTAAAATTAATTTTTGTCACCACATAATTAAATATACACTTAAATTAATATGGATTATTAGGTACATAAGTCTCTAACGTATATCTTAAATATATTCTCATCTTTATTTGCCAGCTAATTTTTAAAATTCTAAAGATTTTAGTTGAGTAAATTATTATTTTTGTTTCTTAAAATTATAAGAATTTAATAATTTACGAAATGATATATTAGTTATTGAAATTAAAGATAGTCAATGAATTCATTCTCAACAACATCAAACAATGTCACAAATGTTGAGTTGACACTCTTTAATATATTTTTGGAATTTCTTTATAATTTTCGTTAATCTCTATTCTTTGATTCAAATTCATCATGTACTTGCCGTTAATACATAATTCCTTCTCCTACTAAATAATTTTTTGAAAAAGACATTTTGGGAAAAAGAAAATTTAAAGGGAAGAAAGGTGTACAAGTAAAGAAAGGGCGTGGACAATAAATCCTTAAATCAACAAGCTTAAAAAGAAATACTGGGCCTAAAATTTACAGGCCCAATATATCACGTAGAAGACACAAAAGCCCAGTCCTTGGCCCATTCAAAAAGGAGTTCACAAACATCGAACAATGAGAGGAGTAAGGTTGAGAATTGAGTATCCCCATAATCGCAATATCTTCAACTCTATCTGCAACTCCATAGATTTCTCCTTCGTCGATCACAAAAATGGCGACGAAACTTCAAATATTCACAGGATTACCCTCCGCACCACTTCAATCCTCTTCCTCTTCTTCTCTCAAGAAGCCTCTAACATCTTCCTTCTTCGGCACTAGAACAGGTTTTCTCATTTTCTTTCTGCCACGCACACTTTCACTGAATCGTTACTTTTCAATTAACTCGCCTAAACTCAACCGTGAGTAATTTAACCGCTTATTTTTATAATTATTTCAGTGGACACTTCGAAATTTAGAGTGATGAGGATTGCGAAACCGTTAAGATCATCTCGTGGAGGAGCTATTGGTGCTGGAATGAACCTATTTGATAGGTTTGCGAGGGTCGTGAAGGTGAAAGAAATCACTCTATAAGAAGTCGTGTTTATTTTAGCGGTTTTTAGCTTTAATTTTTCTCATTGTTGTTGTCGTTATGGTTAGATTTTGTCATCTTAGTAATGCAGTCATACGCGAATGCTATTGTAAGTTCTTTTGAAGATCCGGAGAAAATTTTGGAGCAAGCTGTGCTAGAAATGAACGATGATTTGACTAAAATGCGTCAAGCTACAGCACAGGTTAGTTTCGTTTGCTAATCTCTTTAGTTTGGATTTCTTTTGGTTTGTTATGGAAAATTATTGTTTCTGTCTTACTTGGATTGTTATATATCTATTCTTATCCTATGAAGCACACACCCCAATATAGACACCTGACATGATACTGACACGTCACACTGCCGATGACACCGACACACATTTATTTATTATTATAGTTAAATTATAAAGTATGAACATTATTCATAAAAGGTCTAAATGGAGAGCAATTTGTTCCATTTAAAAAAAAATCTAAAACAAGATAGATAGTTTTTCACGTTCATTCACGCATCTACTTCGGAAAAGCTAAATATGACGTAATCTAATTTAAAGTTTTTAACTCCATTGATCATCATGCTTTGACATATCTTTAACCACATAGATGTGTCCAAGGGATGTCTAAGGTGTGGTGAAGCAAAGAAAAAAAAGTTTTTTTGAGGGACACTTGTTCGAGGTGTCATACGAGTGTCAGACACTGACGCGTGTCGGACACTGCAATATGCCCATTCTTAGAGGTGTCCGTGCTTCATTTTTCGTTTTTGTTTGTTTGAATATTTTAACTTTATGATAGCCTGTTATTTTTATTATAAAATCATCCTATTGTTTTTTTTTTTCCTTTCTTGAGGTATTGGCATCACAAAAACGGATGGAAAATAAATACAAGGCTGCACAACAAGCATCTGAAGAGTGGTAATGTATGAAGGAGTTATTATCTTAATTTGCTTGCAGTATTTGGCATTTGAATACCACTTTTGTGCTTTACATTTGATGTAGGTACCGTAAAGCACAACTTGCTCTTCAGAAAGGTGAAGAAGATCTTGCTCGTGAAGCACTTAAGCGGCGTAAATCTTTTGCTGTATGTCCTCATTTTGTTTAAGGTTTTTATTTGTTTGATTGTTAATATTCTTGTAAATTTCTGCTTTAGATTTTAAAGAGGATTGTTTATTTTTGCAGTGTGCAAGTCAATCAATGAAGTTGTTGACTTTTTCATTTTCTTTTACATGTTTGCTATATGATCAGTACTTTGTCCTCCTTGCATAGCTTAGCGGTATTGATACTTTTGATGTTTGCATTTGCTATAGTTGTCATTCCTACAAGCATCTGTAAAACCTTGTTGGAACGCAACACCGTGTTCCTAATTTATGTAACTCCATAACCATATATGTAGGTTTGTGAAATGAAATGGCTATTCTGGTTGGCATATCCATAGATCATAATGTGTTTTGATTAGCTGAAGTCAGTTCAGACATTTTAGATAGACCTCACAATGGTTGACTTATATAAAGTGCTATGATGTATAGTGTATGCATTTGTCAGATATTGCTGTAAAATATGAATGCCAGTGACAGTGTTGTTGATTCAAAGTAGTGCCTTTTCATCATGCATATCAAATCATTGAAAAACTCATTATACACTTTTAATATGGTGCAGGATAATGCCAGTGCTTTGAAAGCTCAACTTGATCAGCAAAAGGGTGTTGTGGACAATCTTGTCTCGAATACACGGGTAAGCTAAATCATTTTCTTTCTCGGTAGAGTTGGTACCTTAAAACATTCAAACAGTCAAATTTCATGATTCAGAAAACAATGTTTTTAAAAACCCTAGGCAGAATAGCTGAACCGACTCTTTTTTTATGGAGCAACATCATGGTGACGTTAAGCGCAAGTTTAAAGTTAAATTTGGCTTAACATTTTGGATTATTTTTTACTCTTAATTCTTAAAATCTTACTATGTCAACATCATATGTTCAGTTCTTAGAATAAGTACACATTTAATTGAGTTCATCTTATATTCTCCGTTAGGCATGTTTTAGTAATTTTAATCACCCTTGAACGATAATAATCTATATTTTGTTTGGTCTGCATTTATGTATGGTTGATTATTTTTTAATGTCCAAGTTTTCCTTTTAGGTTTGGTTGCAGTAGGTAGCATCATTCTGCTTTGTTTAAAGTAAAATTTAGCTTAACATTTTGGATTATTTTTTACTCTTGATTATGTTGTTGTAGTATATATATTCTTAATTATTAAAATCTTACTATGTCAACATCATATGTTCAGTTCTTAGAATAAGTACACATTTAATTGAGTTCATCTTATATTCTCGGTGAGGCATGTTTTAGTAATTTTAATCACTCTTGAACGATAATAATCTATATTTTGTTTTGTCTGCATTTATGTATGGTTGATTATTTTTTATGTCCAAGTTTTCCTTTTAGGTTTGGTTGCAGTAGGTAGCATCATTCTGCTTTGTGTAAAAAATTAGGCCTTCATTCTCCATCCATTGAAGTATATTTCAACCTTTTAATGCATTCTTTTAGATGAATGATCATGGTTATGAGTTATTGTAGAAATTCCTATACTCTTAATTACACGGTGAAATCAAATTCTAGGTATGATGCCTGAGGAAGGAACTATAGGTGTGTGTAAAGCCTAGGTTATTTTACTTCTTTTTTTATCTCCACCTTGTTTCTTTCAAACATCACCTGTACCAACTCCTAAAAGTCCAAAACCTATTTTTCTTTGCCTGTCAACTTATAATTGTCTACTTCAAAAGTCTTAGTGTTCCTTCTATGAATTACTCCTAGAATCCATACTGATTTATAAATTGTTCACTTTGTAGCTTTTGGAGAGTAAAATACAGGAGGCAAGGTCAAAGAAGGATACTCTAAAAGCAAGAGCTCAATCTGCAAAGTTTGTCATTCAAATCTTTTACCCATTGACTTCCATCTTATTCCATTGTGTATTTCTCTGGTTTCATTTGTAATGTCTGATGGTTGATGTTCCTTTAGGACTGCAACCAAGGTGAGTGAGATGCTGGGAAATGTCAATACAAGCGGTGCTCTTTCAGCTTTCGAAAAAATGGAAGAGAAAGGTGAGAAGAAAACTCAGAGTCCACTCTTTACATAAATAATACTTATAACCTGGTCTCCACTTGATGCTTGCCCTCAACCTTATACAAACATACTAAATCTAGGAGAAAATATGACATCTTGAAGCTTATAGTAATTCAAAATATTTTTTTTTTTGAATATGAATGTATTTCTACAATCTGACAAGCGCTATATTGCACGATCATGAGGTATTATGAGATATTATGTACTCTTGGATCTATGAGCATTTTGACCATAGGCATACTCATTCTTAATTATCCCAAACTGTTAAGTGTATTTCCGACATAATAACAAAAGTTGAATATCTGAATTCTGAACATGATAGACATGCTTAAAAATTACAACCCAATTAACGATGTAGGTGAACATTTATCAGTGTACATTCCGCATATGGCAGAGTTATGTACTATGTGCTTTCGTCATTGC
Source organism: Cicer pinnatifidum (assembly GCA_037974775.1). Lineage (NCBI taxonomy): Eukaryota > Viridiplantae > Streptophyta > Magnoliopsida > Fabales > Fabaceae > Cicer > Cicer pinnatifidum. The sequence continues at coordinate 63,735,577 of JBBPBR010000003.1, forward strand.
ATTTGACATTGTTTTTCTTTCTAATTATGTTCTGTTATTTTAATAGTGATGACAATGGAGTCCCAAGCTGAAGCTCTGGGCCAGTTGACAAGTGACGATCTTGAAGGGAAGGTAAGTGATGTTTACATACCATATAAAGTAGAGTTTGAGTTCCAGTGATTAAGTTGCAATGTTTTTTTTTATGTAGATATTTTCCTTAGGGAAATAATTTAGTTATGGTTCAGAACCACAAAAACTGCTAGAACAAACCTAATTTCCAAATAATTGTGAATCCATTGTAAAATATATTCTTTTAGACAGACTCTTATCTAGGGTTACATCATCCATCAATTTTGTCATGCATTTATTGAGTTTGGTGTTGCAAAAGCTGTTAAACTTATTCCTTTATTATATAATTATTTTTTAAACTCTTTCAATTTCTTTCTCGTGCACCCATTTATTTTTGCCGTTTTGCATCTTAATTGGTGAAAATTGTTGATTTTTACAGTTTGCATTGCTTGAGAGCTCATCAGTTGATGACGACCTTGCGAATTTGAAGAAAGAATTATCTGGTAGCTCAAAGGTATGCTTCAAACCGCAAATAGAGAGAACTTTTTTTATGTTAAATAACTTCCTTGCATGTTGTTTCCTTTCCCTGTTTTGCAACCAGAAGTTGGAAAACCTGTGGAAAAAGAGGGTGAATAATATGCTTTTCCAAAAGCATTATATTATGCTACAGAAAAGTAAATTTGAAGACGAATTGTCATAAATACTACCAACGTCCTACATATAATTTTTTATTTCATTGTTGGACTGTTTGCTTCAAGCAGAAAGGAGAGCTTCCTCCTGGAAGAAGTAGCACCAATACTGGAAAGCCATTTCGAGATGCTGATATTGAGATGGAACTTGAGCAACTAAGACAAAGAGCAAAGGAGTTTTAAAAGTATGGATTATCTCTTTTAATTTCACATATCAACATTGTACAGACGCTTGTCATGATAATATTATTTGATTTGTGGCCGAAGTATGGATTAAAAAATTGAACATATTAGCTATGCTTCTGTAACTTATGTTACACTTAAACACCTTAAGTCTGATAATGTAATCGTATTATGGGTCCCATTTTTCCTCTATTAAAATGCATGAGTAACATAAAGCTGTATATATTTTCTTAACACACTTTGCTAAGAGCTTTGATATATATCAAGTAACGGGCTCAGAACCGCAGGTTTTGGTTGATATTCTCATGTTAGTATTTGAAAGAAAGAAAAAAAAAAACCATGAGCATTTTCCATTCTGATATATACCTCACGGTCTCATCCAGAGACATCTGTACAAAGTATAGTTGACCTTTTTTAACTTCTCCCTTACTCACCCCAAATAGTTGATATTATATTTTTTACTAGACTCTTTATATACTATATTTAACTTAGAAACTTTTGTTACTTGGTCAATGATAACCTATGCCCTAAGAATATATTTTAAGGTAATCAATATAGAAATAGCAGGAAATCTTTCTAAAAAAAAGTATGTGAAAAAAATACTATTACAAGGACTATTTTCCAGAAAGAAAAAAAACTGTCACATGTTTAAGTTCAAATTCAAAATTTTCCTATTAGTTGTAGTCCAAATTAAACGATCTTGTTATAATTTTCACTTTAATTATATTTCAAGTTAATCTAGGCCATAAAAAATAAACTCAATCTTAATATAAACTTAAAGCATTGTGATTTGATTGAGTTTTAGAATGAGTTTCAAAGTGCTTATAAAATAATAAATTTAAAATTAAATAATTAGTCCGTTCCAAATTTATAACTTGTCTCTGTCTAATCCTTTCCACTCATAAGATTTTGTTTGGGAGTGAGGAGAAAAATAGAGGAGAAAACTATAAAGAAAATGAGATAAATATTAATAAGATAGAGGAATTTCTCACTTTTTTTAAAAAATAGTTACGAATAATATTTCTTTATTTTGAGAGTATTATGGAGATAAATAATTGATTTAAAAATTTATTCAAAGTCCTCAAGGCCTTCCCCCGTTGCATTTTTAATTCCTTCCTATTGGAACATTTTTGTCCAATTAAGAAATATAAAACCTCGTACGTGGTGGGAGGACTACTCATCATTCCTCTTTTTTGTACTTCCTTCTTTATCCTAAAATCCTCCCCTTCCTTGCGTCCAAATTCCCAAACACAACCTAAAAGAAAATGTATTTTCCCCTCTTCTTAACTTTAAATGATAAACTACAAGTGGGTAGTTTAGTAGAATTTAAAACAGGGAAGAATGCCTCAAAGACAAAGTTGTTGTTGAATTCCCTCACAAATAGGTTAGGTGTAACTACAAACATTCGCAATTAATAATTTGATAATAGAATTATAGGAAAGCTTGAGTGTTAAATAAACATGATATAAAAAAACTAACAATTAATACACTAATTTTGGCCGTTTCAGAAAAGATAGATAGATAATAAAATATAGTTCAAGTAGCTTAGGTTAAAATAGTTGTGTTTTCAACTAAAAAATATTTTCACATGTGATGTTTAGTTTTTTATTTTTATATTTTGAGATTGAATATATTTCATGGGCAAGTGTACAGACTAATTTTTTAAGTCAGATAAGACTATAATAAATGATAAAGCACTCTCTTGAGAGATATTGCATTCTCGACGTTAATTTAAATTTATGACATCTAAATAAATTAAAAGAATCTTGAATTATCTCATACAAATATTCTTGGTTTTTTTTTTGTGAGGAATATAATTATTATTTTTTATAAATAAATATTAATCAATTATTTATTATGTTGTTTTTCTGGATATAAATCTAAAATCTCCTTCGATATCTATAAGTTAAATGAGTTTGAACCTAAAACATTCTTTAGTATCTATTAGCTAAATTAATTTAAATTCTATTTTTAAATAAATTCCAAGTATACTACTAATTACTTGTTAGGTAACCTATCATTTTCATTTTCTCGGACAGAGTCAAATATGAAAAAAGAATAATTTAGTCAATTCAATTTTTCTGACTTAGAAATGCGACTTTAAACAATAACATAAAATCAAGCATATTATATTCGCACCAATACTTTGTCAATACCATTATCCAAAACTACCCTCCATAATTTGAACTTCACGATGTACCGAAGCAGGACATATTCGTAACATCATCATCATATTCAACTTTAGCAACCTTGGACATTTTCAAACGTGGAAACCATGGATTGATCTCTTTACCACGTAAATACGCATCACATTTATATTATTTTTTTAGAATTATGTTATATATTATTTGTGAAAAATTGTAAATATCCTTTTGATTTATTTTGTGTGGGTAAAATAAGTATTATATTTTAAGTCAAATAAAACCACAATAGATGATAAAGTTGTTCTTCAAAAGATTTTATACAATTTTAAATCCATGATTTATAATTAAACTAAGAAAAAAACTTTTACTATGTCATCAAAATCTATGTATTGAATTAAAAAATTTAATAACAAAAGAGTACATTAAATTAACACAAAATTAATAAAATATTAATATTTGGTGCTGCATTGCAACTTCCCAAGTCCTTGGTCAGCACGTAACTAGTTCAAGTTCAAACCAATGTCCACTAAAAAAACAGGTTAAGTCCAAAAAGACAAGTACAATTTTAACACAATTGCTTCCTTTGTCACCCTATAAATAGCACAAAATCTTGCTCCCTTACTCCACCACCAACCAACAAGTAACAACAAGCTTTCATAGCTAATAATTAGTTATATTTTGAGCTAGCAAGTACTACAAGTAACTAGCACTTCACAAAAACCATAACCTTTTCAACTCTTTTAGCAAAGTTATAACAAATTAAGCTACTAAAAATGAGTTATGTAAAGGCATGCACCCTTTTGAATTTGATGACAATTGTTATGGTCTGTTTGGCAATTTTAATGAGTGAAAGTGAAAGTAAGGTGGAAGCAAGCAGGGTTTTAAGGAATTCTCAAGAGTTTGTATTTTCAAAAGCTAATCACATCCAAACACACACCTCATCAGCTTATGAGCAGGCCAAGAACACAATGTCTTTTTGGCTGCAGCGTTTGCCTTCTGGACCAAGCCCTAAAGGCCCTGGTCATTGATATATATCCATTATTAATATAGTTAGATAGCTCAATTATTTTATCTCTTTCTCCCTTTCTTTGATTTTCTTTAGGCTTGATATATAGATATAGATACCAATATAAAGGATATATATAAAATCAATGGATCTATGTATTTGAAATATAAGATTCTTTCATTTATATACATTTTGTTTCATAAGTCTTAGAAATTGTAAAAACTGTATCAATTTACTTCCATGTATTGCCAATATTTCAAAATTATTGCAAAGTTAATCATATTTATCAATCCATTGGAATTCTTAGGAATTATAAGGATATTAAATTGGTAATATCGGATATAAACTTGAAACTAAATGAATATTGTCATAAGCAGCAAATCCATAAATATTATTTATTAGGGGTAGTAAAATAAGTATAATATTTTTTACTAAAACCGTCTTTAATTAAGAACAATATGAATATTTAATTGATCCTAAAAATAAAAAAAGTAATAATTTATAATATTATAAGTTTTTATAATAAAGTGGGTGAAAATAATCTATAATATTTTCA
>JBBPBR010000003.1:63740414-63752478 GCA_037974775.1 Cicer pinnatifidum
ATAATAATAACATAAAATCCTAAACTACAAATCATAAACCTTAAATTCTATAACACACGATAACATAATTTTTTTTTATTTAAATTATAACACAAGACAACCATATATTTAATAAGATATATTAATTTTTTTATTAAATAAGTCAAAACATAAATAAATAAAAAACATGTTAATCGAGAAATTAATTGTTTTAAAAACCAACAAAAGCAACTAGTAAAATACAAAACCAATGCAAAGGATGAGAAGAATTATTGATAGAGTTAGAAAATTTTGATGGAGATTTTTGAAGGAGAGTTGTATATATATTTTCAATAAAAAAAATCTCACAAAATCTATTTATTAAAGAATTCATCAAAATCAATATATTTTTTAATATCAAAAAACGATATTTAAATTAAAAAAAAATTAATTGAATATTATTAAATTTTGTTGTCCTCCTTAAAAAAATATTGAAAATTTTAGTTAAATATATCATCAATTATTTATAATTTTTCAAAATCTTAATTGAATATCAAATATTCTTTTTAATAATTTTTTTAAAAATTCTCATGGAATCTCAATTCAATATACTCAGTATAATCTCAAAAATATATTAATAAGTACTCTACGAAATTAGAAACTAGTTTAGTAGATTACTCTAAAAAAAATTTAACTCTTCGTCCTTCCATACCAGTTACGGTTACCGCAAACACCAGTACACCACACATCGACCATCAACAATTCAAGGATAAATAATTGATGTCAAGTTCTACAGCTTAACATTAAATGGAAATTATTTCTCTAAATCATTTATCTTTTTGATGAGTTTGTATTTATCTTTTTCTCAATTTCTCTCGATGATCAATTTCTTTTATCTAATAATTGTTATTAATATCTTATATAAAAAATAAATAAATATATATATATATATAATGCGATGATATTATAAAACTTTAATATTAATATTACAATAAAAAAGACATGTTCGTAAAAAAATAACTCAAATAAAAAAAAGAAGTTATTATCTAGTTAAAAGAAAAACCCCGTAACTGGAGAAGGAAGAAAATGGTGCATGCTTCGGTCTCACTCTCGACCCCTTTCAATCCCAAAACCCCTTTATGCTTTTCACCTTCCCATTTTTCCGTAAGTTCTAAATTTCTTTTTCTTCTTCTAATTTCTAATTTCCAATTTCAACTTCTCATTTTCATTTGCAGGGATTTCCCAACAAATTCAATTTCACTCCTTCGCCAACCGTTCCATCTTATTGCTCTCAGGTCCCCTTTATTTATTTATTATTATTATTATTATTATTATTATTATTATTATTATTATTATTATTATTATTTTCTAAATAATCAATTCGACCAAGTTTGTAATAACCGTTCGCGTGAAAAGTGTGCCTAAACTGTCAGCATTGGAGATATATAAATAAATGTTAAAGATTATATATATTTTTTTAAAGACTATATCATTTGCAAAAAGCGTGCATCACATTGTTGGGTCTTGAATTTTCTATGTGACTAAGGTGAAATGATAGGGGCTTTAAATTGATCCTTGGTCACTATTATATGATCAGACATAAAATTTGTTTACAGTTATAACTTATAATTTTAAATGGATTTTGATCAGGGTAATAAGATTAGCTAGGCCTGAATTAAAATGAATTGGTGTTTATTCATTACTACTTCCTCATTATGACCTACACGTTCTTTCACTACATTGGGTTTTATCAGGCAGTAACAATCCCTTTAAATTATTCTACAGAAAAGAAGCATTGCACTGAAAGAAGATAGACAATATGAGACTGTGAACACTGCATCAATCACAAACAACCCCGTTTCGTGCAGCGAGAGTGGCCTACCTCCTCTAGTCAGTGCATTGAAAGCCTCAGCTGAACAAAATGCTGCCACTTTTCACTTTCCTGGACATAACAGAGGCCATGCTGCCCCTGCTTCATTCACTCGACTCATTGGAATAAGACCGTATGTTCATGATTTGCCCGAGCTACCAGAACTTGATAACCTCTTTTGTCCTCAAGGGCCCATATTAGAAGCACAAACAGAAGCAGCCAAATTGTTTGGATCATCACAGACATGGTTTCTTGTCGGAGGTACTACTTGTGGGATCCAGGCAGCAATAATGGCAACCTGTTCACCGGGAGAATTTCTTATTCTTCCGAGGAATTGTCATTTGTCGGCTATATCTGCCATGGTATTATCTGGTGCAGTGCCTAAGTACATTGTTCCTGACTATAAAAATGATTGGGACATAGCTGGTGGAGTCACTCCGTTACAGGTGATTCAAATATTATACACTATCACATTTGCGATAAATTGGCGAGACAAGAAATTGGCATGCTAGCTTAGCAGTTGGTATGTTACAATAATTTTTTGTATTCATTTAATAAGCAATCTAAATTGTTTTTTTAATTACAACACAGAAGATGAGATTTTTTTAATTTCCTGATTAAGTGGTTTTTCAGTGTCCTCGAAATTGATATTAGATATTCTCTTCAGGCTTGACTCTCTATGTAATCCTATCTAATGTTGTTCTCTCACTCTTTTTTTTTTTTGTGTGTGTGTGGTTGGGATGGATGGATTTGGTTTCAGGTATTGAATGCTATCCAGGAACTAGAATTGGAAGGAAAAAAAGCAGCAGCAGTTTTCATCACTTCACCTACTTATCATGGTATTTGCAGTAACTTGAGTGACATTTCTGAGTTGTGTCATTCTCGTAAAATTCCTTTGATTGTCGATGAAGCTCACGGTGCACATATAGGATTTCATTCTGAACTGCCTAGCTCAGCCCTCCAGCAAGGCGCTGATCTAACTGTACAGTCCACTCACAAGGTTCTTTGCTCTCTTACTCAGTCATCGATGCTTCACATGTCAGGTGACATTGTCGATAAGGAAAAAATATCTAGGTGTCTCCAAACTCTCCAAACCACAAGTCCTAGTTACCTGCTTTTGGCATCCCTAGATGCTGCTAGAGCTCAACTTAGTGAAAGCCCTGATATTGTATTCGACCGAGCTATTGAATTAGCAAAAGAAGCAAAATGCTTGCTAAAACAAATCCCTGGAGTCTCAGTGCTTGAGAATTCAAGCTTTCCAACCTTTCCTGCAATTGATCCATTGCGGCTTACTGTAGGTTTTTGGGAGCTCGGTTTATCAGGTTACGAAGCCGACGAAATCTTATACAGGGATTTTGGTATCATCTGTGAACTCGTGGGGAATAAATCTATCACTTATGCACTTAATCTTGGAACTTGTAGGGACCATGTCCAAAGGCTCTTATCGGGAATAAAGCATCTATCTGCAACATATTCTTCCATTCAGCAACCCGAAGACAGAGTGGTTACTGACGATGCACCCTTTGATGATATAATCATGAGTCTGATCCCTAGAGATGCCTTTTTTGCTAGTAAAAGAAAAGTAACGGTAAAGGAGAGCACTGGTAAGGTTTCGGGGGAGCTTATATGTCCGTACCCTCCAGGCATACCGGTATTGATCCCTGGCGAGGTTATTACTGAGAGAGCTGTCAACTATCTACTCCATGTAAGAAGTAAAGGGGCTGATATTAGTGGAGCATCTGATCCCTTACTTTCATCTATAGTTGTTTGTGATGTATTGTAAAAACAGGTGATGAGAAGCACCTTGAATATTTATAAGCTTATAAAGATTTTCTTTTTGTAAGTAACAAAATCATAAATTTATTTAATCGTAGAGTTCTTATAAGAGTTAATTGAATTGGGGTCTATAATTAAAATAATTATTTGAATTAATGAATGGTCAAAATATTACTCAGTGCAGACTCTCTTTTTTAATACATTTAATTTTAAGCATACAGCAGAAGAGAAAAATCATTGGGACAACAATTGAATTTCTGAAAACTCCATGGAAAAAAAATAGTAATTGGAACTTGTCTTTTTAACCAACTTCATTGCATCATTCCTAATGCAATTTAGATTTTTTTTATATAGACAAAAAACAGTAAATTAGTTGACAAAGATTGAACCATAGACCTCCTAATTCAAGCTATGAACCTTGTTAGTCATAACATTCTTGATCTAATCAACCAAGCTAAATACTTAGAATATCGTGCGATTTAGAATTAGGATAGTGTAAAAGCCACAACAGAAAGAAAAAATGCAAATAAGTATCCTTTGATGAAGGTGTAGTATGAGTTGTGGATAAACGACAAAATTTTATTTTGCACTTTTTACCGCAGTATATTAGGATCCAATTAACCCCATCGCAAATGAGAAAGGGATAAGGTATGAGCGTTGGTAGAGACCAAAAAAGGGGACATGAGTCGTAGAAAGACTGAACAGAAACATGACGATGATTACTTTCAATTCCATTACACTTGGAGGAGTTGCTTCATTCACTACTCGCAACTTTTGCTACGGTCACATGTATCTTTCCAATCCAAATGCAAAATTAAGAGGAGCCACCTTTTCTCTCAGCTTCTCCAGGGGAAAAAGGTACCCAATTACTTCACATGTTTATTTTACTTCTCCTTCATGTCTGAGAATCTTATTTCACTTATGTTTTTTGTTGCAGCTTAGATATTTTCTCTACTCCCACTGCAACAACACCAACACTCAGACATCTCAATACGCCAATTTTAGCCGTTAATTCAGGTTAGTTTTAATATCCATTTTCTTTTATTTACTGTTCTTTGCTTCTATATATATATATTTAATAACCTGTTCTAAACTAATCTTATGCTTTTACTTTGTAGGTTTAGAAGCATCAATTACAGACTCCAATGATATTTCAGGCTTCTTAACAGATGCCACAGTAGTTGCAGAAGCAGGAGATGAAGATAAGATACAAGTGAGTGAGCATGCACCAAAAATTGTTCTATGTTTCTCTTGATATGTTTTTCCATCCTTGTCTCTATTCAAAACTGTCATTGTTTTCTCCTACGAAGGGCAATGACCAAGATAATAAGCTGTTATTTGTGAAACAGATGTGTGTGTCTCTCAGTGCATCTTTGAATTGACTTATTTGAATTTACCTATTGACATAAGCACTGGTAAGATTGTTTGGGGGAGCTTATGAAAACAACTTATCACATCTTCGTAAGATGTTTTCAGCTTATTTTCATAAGCTTTCCCACTTAATAGCTTACATGGAAACATTTTGAAATTATTTTATCTATTGTTATAGAAATAACTTATGCATAAGTATTTTTTCCTTTTTTGAGATAAAAATAGGAAACGAAGCAAAAAAATACCACTTAAAAGGTACAATTGAAAATAATGCATTCATAAATCCATTATTATGTACGTACAAAAAGCAAAATATAGTTACGTAGGTAACAAATCAATTCGTCATATGTGACATCTACCCATCCTGTGATTCCAAATCAACAGATTTTTTTATCATGTGATAAACACATATTCTATAAGCACATAATTAAGTTGTTTATCCAAACAAGGTCTATATGAATCAACTTGATGAACTAGGCTCAATTAAAGCTTTTAGTAGTCTTCATGCCTGATTAATCGCCTTCCCTATGGGATTTACTTTATTTCTGTCATAATAATGTACACCACTATATTACTTTTGTTTGTCCAATAAGATTAAAATTGAAGCTGATGTTTCTATCAACATATGTTTAATTGTTATCCAGACATTGCCACTAGTATACAATACAAATTGCAGCTTCAAATATAAACAAATTGTAGCTAGATATATTGCTACAATAAGCCTTGTTATTTTCCCTTTAACATCCTCCTTTTATCATCTAAAATATTTTTGTGATGCGTGTTTCTATAAATTACAGCATCATGTTAGTTATATGTTTTCATATTCTTTTACCCTGCTGTTTTGGGGATTTATTTTGTAATCTCATGGCTTAAATGGCAGCTAAGAGTGGAATTGAATGGTGATCAAACACAGAAGGTATTTGACCGGATCCTCATAAGCTTAGGTCGTACTGCCCCACCAGTTCCTGGATTTCGTGTGCAAAAAGGAGGTAAATGGCTGCGTTATTAATAAAGATCAATGCCACGCACTAACTAAATACACTTCAAATATATGTAGTGGTTATTGCAATTTTCACTTTCATGCCCTATTATGTTTCATATATTGTAATACGTGCCATGAACTCACACATGAGCTTGGCATTTGCTGCAAGATTCCTCCCCCATTTAAAAACTTGTATGCTCGATTACATCTAGAGGCGCTGCCTATTTAAATTGATTATATATTTCTTTCTGTTGATATTATTTTACATGCGATTCGTTCTTTTGTTCATCATAGTTCAGAATTTTATCTGCATAAGAAATTGAAGGTCGTGAGTTTTAACTTAATTACTTTGTACATGCCTTGCAATGTGTGAACTGCTCCAGGGAAATCATCAAAGGTGCGCAATTTACAGTGAAGTTTTTATATTTGATGATTAGTTGTTTTAGTATCTTTTGAACCATAAATTATTCACTCATTCTTCTGTAATATTTGTAACATCGATATAGTTAAAACGTTAGAATTAAGTCATCCATTGCTTGGATAGTTAGTTCTTTTTTCTATCAATAATCTTTCCCTGGGATTGAGTTTTTCTCTCAATAATTCTTTTGACAAGACAATCATTCTTGGAGAACTGGTGAATGCAACAGAACATCCGTAGATTATGATCATATATGTTTTATTCTTCGTTGAAGATGATTTGGTTAGGAAATGCATGCAGATCCCAAAAAGCTTCCTTCTACAGATGCTTGGGGAAGAACGTGTCACTAAATTTGCAATACAAGAAATACTCAACTGTACCATGGCTGATTATGTAAAAAAGGCAAGTTGATTTTCTCCTCCATATGTGGCTGTCATGGATACATATAAACTTATATTCCACATTTAATTTCTCTATGCCAGGAAAACTTGGATGTGAAGGACAGGAAGGTTAACACTGTTCAAACGGTAGGAGAACTCAAACAATCATTCAAACCAGGAAAAGAATTTGGCTTCAATGTTTTAATCGAGCCTGAAAATTCCTAAGGTAAATAACTTGTTATGAGGGATCTAGCTGTTGTGCATAACCAGATTGATGATTATCAAGCAACAAGATTTGTCTCAAGCAATGATATGCAGCTTAAAGAGTTATTTTAATGGTTAGTTAGATGAGCTCATAAAAGTAAAGGTGAAACATTCTGCCACGAAAGTTACAAAAAAAAAAAATGTACTAGTAATTCGTCATTCGATTATTTATCCTGATTTTGGGGTGATACAAACCAATAGAATGATGTATTGCAGATATTGAATATCTTTAAAGCCTTTTAAATTAAATAGTGACCTGTCAATTACGACCTTTGGTTTTATGCCCTTGTCATTTTGTGTCTACTGTGCATTTTTGTTTATTCAACATATCTACATGTTTCTGCGTAACATGATTTCCTCAGTGTAGGATCAAAATAATTGCATCTCTTGTTAGTAGAAATCCCGATCATTAACTTTAGACTAAATAGAAATAACCAAGTTGTCGAGGATTTTGAATTCAAAGAAGCAGGAAAGACAATCAAACTCTCACAAAGAAGAGCTAAAATGGTACAGTCTCCTATGCATATAAACTGGAAATATGGCAACTTAAAAAAACTTGTCATATGGCCCTATAATGGAATTGCGAAGACCGGAAAATAGACCATAGAGGGAGTACTGCCGTAGATTTTTCACTTCATACCAAGAATTTAGAGCGTCAAGATTCTTGTCAGTCCCTGAGAATGTTAACTGTATGCCAATGTTGCAGGAAATGTCACCATTCGTTTGACACTTTTTGTTTGGCACTGCACAGTCTTGCTTATTCAGGCAAACGCTTCCACTAGGACATGAGCCACAGCCGAAACTCTTCCAGAATAAGTTTTGAAGTGTTCCCTCATGAAATTCAAGAACCTGTCAATCAACCAACACACAAATTCAAAAATTACATTCCTAAAGGAAATTATGTTCGTACAAAAGCACAAATTGGCCATGTCAAGTGATATACCAAAGTGAAACTGGTAATTGTGTGACTGTCGTCGGCAAACATAATTGGTAGTGACCTTGCTGCATATTTCTGTCCAGCAAATGCAACCATATATCCACCAGTTGTGGCCTGATAAACCTTCAAAATTAGTAGAGAACAAACAACAAAAGTTTCCCGAAGAATATGTGGCTGCAGGACCGTTCAGCTTTTAAATCATAACAAAGAAATAACTCTTCCAATGGAACCATGCATATAATAAATTATCAATGATTTTTTCTAACTCGTGTCTGGGAATATAGTATACCAAGTTGGTAGCTGCCTAAGCCAATGTCAAAGAATATAAGATGTCTTAAATTTCTTCCTTGCTAACACAGGAACATTTCTTCCTTGCTATCAATTAAGCTCAACGTTTTAGTTCTAAACCTAAATCTATTAGATACAACTTTATATCTGGTATCATTAACTAATTATAATGCAATTCCCTAAGATTGACCTTATGCAATTATCAGAACACTTGATAGTATAGAGAACCATACCAAAAAAAAGTATAAAGCCAAAGTACTTATAAACTGATTCCTTGTTGAAATAAACGACTTATATAAGCCTTTGTCATATAAGTGATTATGTATAAACTATTTCTACGGAAATAAATTATTTTAGAAAGTTTATGGAAATAAGCTGAAAACAATTTATGAACATGTCATAAGTTGTTTTCATAAGCTTTACCAAGCAATCTCACAAACGTCTATACTTGTAGATAAGCTCAAATCGGGTGATGTAAAAAAGCATCTCTTATATACATAAAGCATTTGGTTTTAAATCATGAAGACAAAAACTGCATACCGGGTTTAAGGTACTCTTGTTGATGGTGAGTAGGGAGATTTCATCAACCTTTGGCCTAAACACAGCAAGTTGTGCTCCTTTGTTTGGGAGGTCAAGGCGAGAGTCGCAAGGCGAAAGCTGTGGACCATTATCTGGGGTGAAAATTTGCTTGTTTGAAAATGCAATGCCAAAGGTAAAACCATCATCTTTCTGAACTTTAGCATCACGACATGGACTATAAACATCATTTGTATCAGCTGCATCTGCAACAAACATAGCCATCACAACAATAACAGCAATCAACTGTTTCTCCAAAGATGTTTTCCTTATCTTGAACATGGCAGAAGAAACTTCTTCATCCATCCCCATCTTCTTCAATTGGGTTATCAATCTCTGAACAAATATTGAAACTAGTTAGGTAACATGGGGAAAAATTGTCTTACAAAAAAGAAGGAAAAAAAAAATCATTATTTTGGTCAACCTAGAAAAGAACAATATTTTGAGGTGATGAAAACTAAGTTGTGTCAACATGTCTTTATTTAAGAATTAAAAAAGTGTAATTGGTGAATTAGAATGTACGTGAGGCACATAAATCCATGATTATATGATAGATTAAAGAAGAAGAATGGTAAGAGGCATTTAAATAAAATAAAAAACAAAATTAACAATAACTTAAGAGTCAAGGAACCGATTTCCATACCTTAAAATAAACGAGTTTCGAATCTCAAGAATGTTGAAGAGATCCAAAGTTGAGGTAATTTGGCTTGTATATGATTCCAACACATGGAAAAAAAAGTCAACTAATCAAGGAATGGTGGTGGCAAAGAAGCGGTTATTGAAGTTGTTTTTTTAACAGTTGTGTAATAACATAAAAAACTCTGTTTGCTAATGGGTGATGCAAATTCTAAGGGAGAAAACCAGAACGAATATTCCTGTAATTTATCAAAGAAAAATGTGCTAAGAGGATGTTAGAATTATACATTCAATAATTATATAGGGCCATATTATAATAAATATTATATTAACTATTTTTATTGTTTTTATGGAGTTTATTTTATGTTGTTTGACTAGAGATAATACCCCGTGCAAAGTTTAAATATATTTAATTTTAAAATAATTGAATTAAATTTAAGGATATGTAATAAATTATTAGGATTCAAATATACAAAAATATTAATTTCAGAATTTAGTCAAACAAAACAATGTAAATAAATTATATATATCTTTATCGTTTTATCTTTTAAATTTTGTCTCCTAAATTTTTCATCAATTTTTTTCTATTTTCGCTCTTACACATTTTACATTTTGCAAATGATGCATGTTGAATAGGATCCTACTTCTTGCGAATTCCAGTTTCTTGCGGTAAAAAGTTTTAGAATTCATAGGACATTACGAGTCATTTGATCGCAATCAAAAGATTATCAATTGTAGAAAATTTGGGTCAACTTCTTTTTCAATAGATGTTCCAATTAGATTGAATTCGATATCTAAATTTATTAAAAGTATATAGTTTAGTTTGGTTCGAATTGACACTTTTTTAGATAAAATCTAAATGTTGATTTGATTTGAGTTGATCAAATAATTATATTTAAAATACCAAATTCAAATTTCAAAATTTTAAGTACTGAAAATGAGAGAAAAAAAAGTGTGATTTTTATAATTTTAATCTCTAAGTCTCTGTCCTAATTTTTATATTTTTCCTAAAATCCAAAAGATTATATAGAGAAAATTTACGTAATACCTTTCGCGACTTCATATTTTATTAAAATACATATAATAATAAAATGATTTTTTCAAGTATGAATATATAATATTTAATATTCGTTATTCGAACCATACATATTTAACTAGATTCACTGCAATATCTTTTATTTTAGGCTACACATCACTCATCCACAACTAAAATATCGTAGTTAGAAACGGAAATAAGTAATAGTTTTTCGGTTGTTATCTATAATTTACTTATAGAGTATAATTTTTTTCAAATGAAAAATTGTTGTATATTTTGTTATTGTCAACAATTAGGCCACGAATATAAAAGCGTTGATGATTAACCACAAAGAAAAATCGTTGGCTAATAAAATTTAATAACAACATATTTTTAGTGTGATCTAAAACTTAAAAAACTGTGGATGCAAAAAAAAAATTTGGACATTCTTTTTTGGAAGGTTAAGGGAATATGAAAATAAATTAGGAAGCCCAACAAAATTGAAAGAAAAAGAAAAATATTGATAGAACTCTTTCATCTTCCTCTTACAGTCTCGCTCAGAGACTTGTTCTTCTTGCTCACAAAGACACGCAGTCCTGCTCGCTCACAGTCTTGTTCACATAGAAATACCTAGGTGTATAACTATATTTAATGTTTTATTCACTTACTCCATCTGAAATTAGTGTATTCATGGGTAACCTTGATTATTCCATATTATATTTAACTATTCTAAATAAGTTTATTTGTTAAAAATTAATATATTAAAAAATTATTATTTGATTGATAATTTTGTTCAAATAAGTTTTGTCAACGGTAAAAACTAGAATATAACTCACGCATTGCGCGAGATATATAGACTTTAATTTATTAGTTGTGAATAAGGTTTTAAAATTTTAAAAATAATATAATATATATAGACTTTAACATATTAACAATATTGTGAATAAGATTTTAAAATTTCAAAAATAATATAATTTATTTATTTTGTTTGAAGAGTATTTTTTCAAGTGAATTTATTTAAGTAATTATTATATATGAGTTGACAAATATTGAGAATATGTAAAATATTTTGTAGAATGTAATTGCAAATGATCATTTATATATTTAGTATTAAAAATTTATAGTGATTATCATCATCCAATAAACAAAATTCATAAATTATATTTAGTGTTAAAAATATTAAAAGTATTTTAATAAATATTAATATATATATATATATATATATAATTATCTATCGTAAAATTAAATTAGTCATGCTCTTTTTTTTGTGTAAAAAATAATAAATCTAAATTCCAAATATTTTGAGTATGAAACTTATATACAACATGACTTGAGAATTTTCACAAACAACTCATATGTACGGTTGAGCAGAAGTAAAACAGATGTAGAAACTTCAAATTGGTAGTATTTTAAAAAAATTTAACAACATAAAACATCTATGTAAAAAAACAACAAATAATTTTTTAATCTAAATATTAAACATTATTTTTTTATCTATAAATGGTAAATAGTTTTTTCCTGAATACACAATAATAACATTTATATGAAGTTTAATATCAACAATCTTATTTGTTTTTTGAGTAGTCAATATAT
>JBBPBR010000003.1:63758163-63773351 GCA_037974775.1 Cicer pinnatifidum
CATAAATCATAAATAAATTTTTAAAAAATAATATATATATATATATATATATAGATATATATACATATAAAAGAAATATATATACACGATTTTTTTGCCTTAATCTTTATAAAAGTATGTTTTAAATTTTTTTAATCCATGCAACGATACATTTTTTGGTATTTTATTTTGAGAAATGTTAATACGTTCTTTAATGTCACTTGTTAGTATAATAAAGATATAAATTTTGTATTAAAAATTATATACTTTATTTTAAAAAATATAATTATTATTTGCGAAATTTTTAATATATACCATAAGGACACATGTTAGTCCGACTCTTTTATTTTTAATTTTTGCAAATTTTATTTATATTAAAATTAATTATTATAATACATAGAATATATAATTTTAATTCTTTTAAATAAGAACTAAAATGATATTTAGATATATCAAAATAAAAAATGTATATTTACATGAATTAAAACCAAAACATTTTAAAAAATATATTTTTTTATATAGTTAAGAGTAAAATATAAATACTAAAAAGATATATAAAAAATCACATGACTAAAAGAAAAATTATATTTGCATGACCAATTTATATATAGGTATTAGAAGATGTGATAAATATATTATAAATTTATATACAATTGTGATATTTTAAGTTCAAACATAAGAAACTTAATAATATTAATATTTATAAAATATAAGAGTTAAGATTTAAAAATGAAATTATATTTATTTAATTTAACGAGTAAAAAATAACAAAACTCTAAATAAAATAAAACAAGCGGCTCGCTCCGTTCCAAACTCCAAACGGAAACAACAAAAGTGGTTTTAAAAAAAAACTGGAAATGAGAAAGTTGTTTGGAAATTCCAAACTGGGAAAACCTCTGATTTTGTGCTCACTCACTGAGTCGCCAACTCGTTATTAGGCCAATTTTTATGCCTTTTTTTTTTGGTGGGGTGTTTTTTTTATAACCCTTTAAAAAGTTAAAACAAAAAAAAAACCATTGTTTTAGTCAAAAAAAACTGAGAAGCTTGCAAAATGCAAAGGGTATAGTGAGTGATGTTGAAGTAGATCTGAAAGTTGAAGCAATTCAACTAACTAGAGCTCAAAGATTTCAACTTTGATTCAAAGGGACATCCATCAAATGCTTTAAGGTTTTTGTTTTTGTTTTGGTTTTTCTCAGTGTCGGAAAATGCCTTGTCCTTCATTCCACAAGCTTGTTCTACCCTCTACTATACAAGCTAAGCAACTGGTATACCTAATTTTCTCTCCCTTTCTTCTTTTAATCTTTGGAGTGTTGTTTTTTATTTTTGGTTTTTGACTTTTTTTTTTTATAGTTGATTTTTTGCATGAATTATTTTTTGGAGTGCCTGGTTATTATTTGGTTTATGAGAATTTTGTTAGAGTGAAAGAATTTTGTTAGATTTTTTGCATGAATTATGGGTCTTGCTTTTCCTTTCCCCCCACCACCCCCAAACTTTGTCACCTCTTTCATCAAGTTTAGATTTTTTTTTTTAATAAGAACAAGTTTTATTTTAAAAAAATAGATATATAGAAAAAAAAAATCATAGTTTTTTGGGGTCATGGTCTTTAGATTTTAGGAGATACAATACTTTGTTGGGTTGTCTGTCCTGAAATTAGTCCTGAACTTAAAGTCAATAAAGTGTGGTTGGCTAATTTTATGTCCTATTTCCAACAGTGTACACACACATGTATAAGCCTTTCAGTTTTCTCTATTTTATTTTATTTTTAAAAATCCTCCAAAAATATTGTCAGATTTTTTAAAAGCCTTTCATGCTCCATAAGTAAACATAAATAGTTTCTGTGTTTTGCTTCAGAGATCTACTTTGTATTGAGCACAGGCTATTTCTTTTGCCACTGGTTCTAGTAAATGCAAAACACTTACTCATGCATTGAACATTAGTTTTGTGTTTCCCTGTCACTCAAATTGAGTTTAATACTTAAACCCCATGCATTTGTATTTCAAAAAGATTCTCAAGTATCTATAGTTTGGCAACACTTGATTCTGAACTTGGCTTACTTAAAAGCTGATCTTGTTAAAACAAATTCATAAACATAGGATAATAGTATATTGCACTTTGTGAAAAGATTAATTTTTTTTTATATATTGTCATGGCATGGTGTGCTCTTCAATTTGATATTTCATTAGCAAAGCATTTTGTGTTAGTTTTTGTTGTTGTGGTGCACAGTGCACTTATGACTTATGTGATTTGTCTAGTTTTGAATCTTGTTGGACTAAGTGCATGATAACACTGTTACAGTTTTGCAAACACTTTAAAACCAGGTTTAGAGTTAAAAACTTTGTCGTCGTGGTGCAAAACAGCTTATGTGGTGTTGTATTATTGTAACAATTTGCCAATATTTGGAACCTAACTTGATTTGTGAATTGCAGAGGCTTCCAGATAATTTTATGAGAAAATATGGGGGCCAGATTTCTCCAATCGTTACTCTCACAGTTCCTGATGGCAGTGTGTGGCGTGTAGGATTAAAAAAGTCAGACAACAAATTTTGGTTCCGTGATGGTTGGAATGAATTTGTTCATCGCTATTCCATCAGTACTGGATACTTGTTGTTATTCAGATACGAAGGAAAGTCGTCTTTCAATGTTAATATTTTCAGTTTGGCTACTTCTGAGATTAACTATCAATCATCGGCCGCACAAAGCAGTAAGGAAGGGCCTTACTATGCAAAATGTCTTAAGATTTTCGAAGAATTGGAAGACGAAGATTCCATTGAATTCCTGGATTCAATGCCTACAAAACTTACTCCTGGTCCATTGCAAAACAAAGCTTTTTCTGGATCAGCTGATAAATTCACACCCGGCAAGTCTCATTCGCCTCCAGCCCTACAGAATCTGTTCAACGCATCTAAACTTAATAGCATAAACTGGGGAGACGGTGGGAATACTCTTTCTTCCAGAAGCGCCAATTCGCTAGACAACCATTTGACCAGAGATATAGGTCTCCAGTTTAATGTAGTTGAGTTTAAAAAGTCTACCGAAGAAGTGAAGCTGCGTGCAGCTATCGATGAAAAGGTTAAAAAATCTGCGACAAAGAAGCGGAAATCAGGTCTTAGTTATTGCTTATAAATTTATAACTCACTTGTCTTTCTCCGATTTCGTTATCTAAATTGAAAGTATATAATCAATACAGTTTGTGAAAGTACAGATGTCCAGGAACATTCTTCTGATCATGAAGACGAGGTAGAAATGCGTAATAGATTTTACGAAAGTGCATCTGCAAGGAAAAGAACCGTGACAGCTGAAGAACGAGAAAAAGCGATTAATGCAGCAAAAGAGTTTGAACCAACTAATCCTTTCTGTCGCGTTGTCCTGCGGCCCTCCTATTTATATAGGGGATGCATAATGGTGATCCCTTGAATTCAACGCAACACATTTTTTCCTTCTTCGACATTTCAATCTTGCATACTAAATTCTTTCGGTTTTCCAGTATCTTCCATCCTGTTTTGCAGAGAAGCATTTGAACGGCGTTTCAGGATTTATCAAACTTCAAATCTCGGATGGGAGGCAGTGGCCGGTTCGCTGCCTTTATAGAGGGGGTAGAGCTAAGTTAAGCCAGGGATGGTTTGAATTTTCGTTAGAGAATAATTTAGGGGAAGGTGATGTCTGTGTGTTTGAGCTGCTTGGAACAAAGGATGTAGTGCTGCAAGTTACTGTTTTTCGTATTACTGGGGATGAAGGACCGTTGAGCCCGCCGCCTTTACAGCAAAACCAACATGTGAGGCCAGCTAAACTGTTAACCAGTCCCTTTCAGCATCACCTTACTTCAACTAAACTGCATGGAAATTAACTTCATTTCTGATAGATCATAGCTAAACTTAAGTATTAGTATCTGTTGTTTCTGTGTGATCGGCTTGTCATCTAAACTTAGACGCCTTTCATGTCCGACATTTCAGAATGACTTCAGTGTAACATAGTTTTTAGTGTGCTGTCGTTTTGCTTGGTCTGTAAATATATGGATTCAATCTAGCTTATATCAGAAACTGAAGAAGGATGTCTTTGTTTTTCTGTTTTTTTTTTTCCTTTCAATTAAGTTATGTTTTAAAGCTTCTCTTCCATTATTTCAGTTTGATTCACCTTTTTGGCCTTTCACATTCATCTTTTCTACATTCATCTTTTCTACTAACTTGATTTACATTATGTCTTGGAAAATTCCGTAACCAAGTAATTATATTAACTAAGTTAATCAAGGTTTTGTTTGAATAAGTTAGTATTAAACAAACCATGAAAATTTTCTAATTTTATCGTCATCTTGTGACAACATTATTAACTGATGTAACATGCAACTTCCAGTTTTGGTTGAAGAGTTGGTTGGTGAAAGATAATAGATATCAATTTGGTTTTGTATGAAAAGGGATTTAACTAAATAGAAGAAAAGACAGTGTGTTTAAATTGGTTTCTCGTTGTCTGTATTTTATCTCGGATGGTAGACCTATTTTGCATCACGGGTCCATTTGTTATGTTGGTTTCTCTTCGTTCTTTTGTGAAACGTCATTTTAGCATATATATTTTTGGCCAAAGTGATATTTTTCATTAACACGAGAAAACGATATACTCCTTGATTTTTGGCTTTATAGGGGTTCCTTGATTTTCCTGCTAGCCTTTGACGTCTGCATGCACAAAAGACTACCCTGAAAATTCTTTACTGATGTGAAAGTGCTTACTGGTTATTGCTTGTAATCCTGATTCCTGCAATCCCCTTTCTTTGCTCTTCTCATCTTATAGGGAAAAAATATTGGCATTTACTTATTATAATTTAAAATATTTCTAACTCATGTTAAGTAGTTAATAGCACAAGAATGTTAGTGTGGTAACAAAAAGTAGTTAATAACTCAAGAATGTTGATAACACACTATTTGTGGTTATCAGTTGGTTCTTTTCTGAAAACTTGATATATTTTTCGAATTCATTACGCTTGAATCTGTTATCAATTTGCAAGAGAGCATTGATGTGCAGCCTACTTTGTCATATCCCATAATTGGACAGGCGTTAATATTTATGAAATTGTGATTCAAACTAAGAATTGGAACAGTTTTTTAATGAATTGTGACTCGAATTTTATTATGAATTATAAGATCATGGTTGGTGAAACTGTGTCTTCTTTGTTTTTTTTACAGAGATAAAATTATGTCATTTTAAGTAAAAACAAGTAACACACGAGAAAAAAAAAACATAAAATGATACATCATATACAAACTTCAATATAATTCGAGAGTAAACTAAATGAAAATAAAAGTTATTGGCTACACAAAATTTAAGGGCAAGTTGCCATCATAATGAAATGAGACCTAACAGAATTAATCGAGATACATGTCATGATTCACATCCAAAACAGATAATTGTTTTCAATTTAGTCTCAGAATTAAAAGATAACTGTTGTGTACAAGAAGATACTAATAAGCATGCTTGCAATTAGTTTCTTTTCATACATTGCTATCTTCTAACCATAAGAGAACAAATCACACTTGGTTAACCAGAATAATTCAGCACTACAACTCTTGTACCAAACGAAATATCAAACAGCCATATAACTACATAAGTGCAAGACACTGCAAGCTAAAGAAGAAAGATCATTGCCATGTAATAATTATCTCTAATTGTCAAATTCATTCATAAAAATTTGCCAAATAACAATAAGATTATGGATAAGTTCGAGTTGGCTTATTTGAACTTATTTAATAAGCACTTGGGAGGGAGACTAACTTATGACCAATGAAGCACATACATTGACACACACACACACACACACAGATACTTAGACACCGATGACAATTAGAGAAAATGAAAATAACTTATAACTTACATGACAACTGTTTGACTTGTTTTATATTTTGTTATAGAAATAGTTTATATATCAAACAGTTATATAAAAAAAGCTTATGCTACAATCACTTAAGGGTCTGTTTGGGAGGGAGGGGAAGTGGACACAAGTTTGGTTCAAAAGAGGGGAGGGAGTAGAGGTTTTTAATGGCTTTGTGTTTGGTTCAGAGGGAAGAGAGGGATTTTTAATGGTATTTAAGTTACATGGAGAGAGAACAAAATAAATTCAAGAAGGGATTTTGGCTCCCTCTCCTCCCCTCCTAAAAATGAAATCAAACATAAAAACTTTGAAATATTACCTCCCCTCCATCTATCTCCAACCAAACACACCCTAATTGAACTTTTTATAGAAACAAGACCTACAAATCAGTTTCAGTTTCAGTTTCAGTTTCAGTTTCTTCCACTAAACTTGTATTGTATTGAACAGAAGACATAAAAACACAACAAAACCATGATAAGCATATGAAAAACAGAGCAAAACATGGCTGCATTTTGAAACAGAATCAACAACATTTAACAATATTATTCCAACACTGGCAAAAGCAAAGTTTGAATTCCCTTGATGAATTCAATCAAGGTCTTTAACGATTTTGATTCCCATGCTACTAGCAGTACCAATAATAGACTTGGAAATGGACTCAAGAGGCATGTTCTGCAAGTAAGGATCGGACTGTTTAACCTTAGCGATTTCATACACGTGCCGAAGTGAAAGAGTTGTGGCTGTCACGTGACCTGGACGAGTACTTCCCGATTCGATGCCGGCGGCTTTCTTGAGGTACCACGTGACGGAAGGAGATTTAACTGTGAATTCAAACGTGTTATCTTTGTAAGCTGTTATTGTAACCGCCATTGGAGTATCTGGCTTGAATTTCTGAGTTCGTGCGTTGAAGTCTTTGCAGAACGCCATTAGGTTAAGTCGGTATTGACCTAGCGCTGGTCCCACTGGTGGCGCTGGACGTGCGGCTCCTGCCGGAACTCTCAATCGGATCGTCGCAGCTACCGCCTTCGGAACGCTCATCGTCGACGACTGGAAGTGGTTGTGGTTGTGGTGGTGGTGGTTGGGTTTGAGATTGATGAGAGCAGCCACACAACCATTGAGGGTTTAACCTTCCTTGTTCATAATTTGGGCTGGGCTGGTCAAATATCATTTTATGGGCTGGGTACTTCTTTATATACCATAAATTATTAATAATTAATACATTATAATTAAAAACCTCTTGAAAACTTCTTGTTAATATATTACTTCTTGAAAACTTCTTTTTCCCACTCTAAATGTTCTTAAAAACTTTTTATGAATATATTAAAGAATACATTTTGATTTACACAAAAGAAAAATTAATTTATCAACATTATTTTTCTTATAAACAAAATGAATTAAGAGAAAACAAGAGATACTCCAACTATTTATAAAATATATAAATTACATAATAGAAAGACACTTCATAAAATTGATAAATCAAAATTGTAAATATTGTATATTTACTTCTTTCAACATAAATCAACGTCCGAATCTAATTTTAATTTGTGATAATAATCCATAAAAACACCGACTTCATAAAAAAGAATTTTGTTTATTAAATCTCAAATATTTATTGTTATACTAATTATAAGAATATTGAAATTAGGTGATGAGGTGTGTTAAATTTTTTAAAAAAATTATGATCGAAAGAAATCGATGCGTTCATAGATAAATAAAGAGAATCAAATATTTTATTTTATAAAAAACTTAATATTGAATAAATCAAAATATTAATATTTGTTTCATTACACTATTTTATTTTGTTTTATTCTACTCCGTTCCGTTTCATTTATTTTGAAATACTCAAATAGTCTTTGTGATGTCTCTTACAAGACCATTAAAACACTATTGGCATGAAGGTTGTGTAGATTTTGTGAAGAACATTTTGGTAGATATTGACTTACCTACCATTTTTGTGTCCCTTATTTGACACTGCATCTCTAGTCCTAAAATGAAAGTTCTTGAAGATTTCTCATCCTCTAGAGGTATTTGCCATAGTGATCTTATTTTTTCTGAGCCATACGTTTTTTTAGAAATTTAAAAGAAATGAGAGCTTAATAAAAGAAAAAAATTAAAAATTGATTGAAAATGAAAGACTATTTCATATAGTTTCTATAACAATTATTTTACGTAGATATTTAAAAAAAATTGATTTTCTTTATGATAAAGAAACATAAAATAACTTCTATTTTTCTTTAAAAAAAATTAAAAAATAATCTCTAAATTATTTAATATCAATTTTTTATAAGACTTTGTAATAAAGGAGCCTAAAAAGGATGGAGGAAACACTTTTAAGTAAATCCATAGGCAATTATATTATAATTAACCTATAGAATCCTTACTTTGTTTATCCTTATATTTAGCCTTTTAGCTTCATTAATCACATAATCTTAAGTGTTACAATCAGTTTCTAAAGTTTCGTTAATCTGAAGTTGGTATACTTCAGCTGAAACTTGTTAGAACAAATTCACAAAAATTTAAATATTGCACTTTTGAGATTAATCAATGTATTTTAGCATCATCATAGGTGTGGTCTTCAATTTGGTATCTCATTATGATAAATTAAGATCCACAGGATGATTCTTACATTAACTGAGTCCACCACAGTAGACTTAAATAGACACCATATAGTTGTAAACTATTCCAACATTGTATAGCTAATTAATAGTTTAGTTGATGATTTCTTGACAAGTTATAAAATTCAAGCAAATAGCATAAAACACACTACAATACAGATTATTGAGTTACATAATCTCATGCTTTTTGCATACCCTCAAGACCTTAAAAAAGTACAAACCATGGTATATTATTTGGCTTGCTTGAAACCTTCATTGACCACAGTGGAATCCATAACTTTACTTTGAATTCTCTCATATTCCAACCTGTCAACAATGGTACATTTTCTGGCCAATTTCAAGCACACAACTCCTGCAAATATCATTATAGCAGAAAGTATCCAACTGAACTGTAAATTGGCTAGTCCTTTAGCCCGAAAATCCGCCTCTTTCGAACCACAAGTTACTGCTCCGTGAATTTCACTACCACTCTCCCTACCCAAATTCATCACACATCCTTCAGGAACAAATGCAGGAATCCACAACATAAATCCCATGTTTATAAACCAACATCCTTGGAAGATAATCGAAACGGAAAGCACGATAGCTGCGTTGAAACTGTTGGGAAAAATGGTTGCAGCTAGAGCTGAAGCAAGTGAGACAAAAACTATGAGTTGTAGCAGCCAGTGGTAATGGCCTTCAAGTCCAACATGGTCAGTGGAATGAAAATGGAGTAAGAAAAGCTCTTGACTGAAAACTGAGGATGCAAGTATACCAACAAATCCAGAGAAGAGTTCAAGTGAATCAGTCAACTCAGTAGAGAGTGAAAAACCAGCAAACAAAGCAAGGTGTATGAACATAGTTGCATGCTCAAAGTTATCAAGCTTAAAAGCATAGTGGAAATAAGGGAAATCTAGAATTTGTATGAGAATTGCTAGGATGGAAAAGGATAAAATTGAAACAAGTTCCAAGTGTTTGATTCTGAATTGAGATGTATTAAGTTGGTACCAGAATCTTACAATGAAATTGGAAGGACCCTTCACAATGTAAGATTTTATGGTGTTGATGATGTGCCATAGGCCAAGAAATGTGAGAGCAAAACCCTGCACTAAGTGTGCTAGAAACAACCCCATGACAATTTTGTATATTTTTTTAGAATACAACACTTGTTATTTATCTTGATTTTTTCACTTAAATATATGAAGTCATTAGGAACATGATGCTTGTACGGAATAAATTGCTTCATATGCATCAATTTTATCTTTTATCTTTTTGTTGGATAAAAGGTGCTTTATATTTATATGATGTGATTAGTCACGCATGTTACTAAGTAGTGCATGGTGCATGTGTTTCCACAAACAGAAAAGAGAACCTATGTTTTGTGCAACATCATGATATAAGATGAAAATGGGAACACCACTTCATCAGTAATTTAAGTAACCAATATGGTGTGGCATAGGCGGTAGATGTTTGGATCTTTTAACTAGAGGTCTCGTCCCTGACCAATGCATATGAAAAAATACATTTCGAGAGATGTCAACCCCTTAAATGGATCTTAGTTATAATATGAGTGATTAATCTCTACAATTGCGCGCAAGAATACCTTGGTTTAACATGAAGTAAGCCTCAAGTAAAGTTTTAAGGTCCTGTTATTTTGTTCAGAATCCTATACTCTAATTGGAAATCCGCATCAGAAATTGGAGGATAAGAGATACCTCCTCTTTAAAAAGCACTAGAGATGTAACAGCAATCAACATATTACATCATACAACCTTCCTTTCTTGGTGAAGCTCAAAATCCCCATGACTATAGTGGTTGGCTTTTTGCATAAAACCATTCAAATAGATTTTGTCCCTTGGATGGTGTGGAGAGTGAAATTTCTCCAATAAATTCATGTGGCTAGCAGGAAGTTCCCACTCATTAAAATAAGTTGATTCTCCATTACATCAAAATTCATGTAAAAAAGTATCTGATAGAGAAAGCGACAATATTTTTTGTCGAGTATCTATTATTTTACTATTGTCTCCTCTAAAATGAGTAAATAAAATAGTTGATATTTCAACGCATCCATTTTACTCATTTTATCCTCAAAATGACTTATTCGCTTAAGAATGTAAAGTTTATTTATAAATCGTTGTCGTTTTTAAGCCTATCAATTGGTGATAATTTTTCAGAAGAAAAAAAATGCAAAACAGATGAATTGTATGTTTGAGATAACATTTGGCAGAGTAATGGGCCACCATCCTTCTTTAAATTCTAATTATGTAATTTTTAACTTTAGTCTTTAGGTTCTTGACCAAGAAAAAGTAATATTTAAAGTAGAAGGAGTTGAGAGTTAGAACACTCTTTCATAATAAGACAGAAAAGAAAAACTACCTTGGCCAATGAAGGGTTGAAAAGTGGCTTAAAAACAAGGGTAGATGAAGCATGGACAATGACTTCCACTTCCAGCTATATGGATTGGATATTCAAGATAATCCTTCTAAAGTTTAGCTTTTATATACTGCATTTGTCAAATACAGACAAAAGTATCAGTATCCTCCCCTGAAGTGGTGAATTTGGCTGCATTGTTTTTTACAAATTAAAATAATAAACAAATTTACGTGATGAATATATTAGTTTATTTTGATTTTTTATTTTAATATCACTGTTAATTTTTATTTTACTGCCACTGTCCTGTTTGTCAAATATTATTTCTCAAGAATCAATACTATACTAATTGGGACATTGTTTATCACAAAAAAAGTGTCTTGAAATTCATGGTCTAACTATTTAGAAATTTAAAACTGAAGAGTTTTTTATAATCAGCCGCAAGATACTTGTCAATGGTCTGTGAGTTCTATCATAGTTCTATCATTGTTATTTACTCAATGAAAGAACAACACATCATCAGATAACAAAATACATTTTTTCACAAAATGGAACTAGTAATAAATACTAATGTAAGTACTGAATTTTACTTGTACATACAAAATGCAGTGGAAGTTTTTAAAATCGAAAAACATAAATATAAGGTAGTTTTTCTAATAGGGTAATTAACGGTATGAATTAGTTCATAGAATTTTGGGTTTCTTCTACCTGGAATTGAGAATGTTACAAAATAAAGTCATGATTGATACTCCTTAACTTATTAGGTAAACACCGAAGAAAACAGATAAACTGAAAATATGATTTGGACCAACACAAGAAAAATGTAATAGCTAGCAGAAGACTCATTTCACACAAGAAAATGACTTTATATATTACTCCCTCTGTAATAACCCAACTAATAAAAATAATTACATCAATCTAAAATTTAATTAGTGGAATTATTCAATCAGAAATGTTAAAAATTGTTTAAAAAGTAATGTAATACTGGAATAAATTCAAATGACAAGAAAGGTAATTTCCTCCATATTCCCTCCTTAACGTCATTTCCGGAAAAAGCCCTTCATTTTTCTGACTTTTCTTCTTCTTCCCGTGCGCAACCCCAAAATATTTCCCCATTGTTACTGGTCGTTTCAACTCTAAACCTTCCATTTCCCTTCCTTCTCCAAATCTTTTAGAGCCAAAAGGTTCCTAAAACTCTTGAAAATTGTTTTCCGCTCTTGCATGTCCAAATCCGTCCCTCCATTTTTTAAATCCAACCAACTTGGTTAGGCAAGGAAGAACCCGACCCAACCCAACCCAGAGAAAACGAACTGAATCAAGGAGCATAAAGTCAAGAGGAGTTCAGAAAATGACTTTGAAACACTACTTCTTATTCTACAACTACGAGTACTTTACATTAAGTTGTTTTTTTTTGTATCATGGGAGATTGGGGATAAAACTATTTTTAAGTTTTCCTAATAAATTCTGAACTGATTTGGGAAAAAGGGAATTAAAGAAATTAGTAGGAATGAGTGAGAAATAAGAATGAGTAAGCATATAGAGAATTTTCACAAATTGCATTTAAATGATGTTTGATGGCATGGATGTTGTAAACTCTAATTGTGTGTTGTTTTAAAATCAATTTATACGTTAAGACCGTTTAATTAGATGCATAGACCTTATTTCAAAGTTAGTATGCTTGTCGAACACAGATTATTACTGCTCTAGCCTCTTGTGCGTGTGCAAAACTGTGAGTGACCTTATTTCAAAGTTAGTATGCTTGTCGAACACAGATTATTACTGCTCTAGCCTCTTGTGCGTGTGCAAAACTGTGAGTTTTGCCTCTGGTAAAATATCCTCATCATTTTGCCTCTAATGGTTGCACTTAAATTTTAAGTGTTGTAGCTTCTAAAAAACTATTGTTAAGTTTTCCTTTGGTACAGTTTTTGCATCTAATTCCAACTTTGAATCAAGGACTTAGAATTTATTTCATGAGTTAAATTATGTTTCTTTAAGTTGTTGTGAACAAAATGTATGCATGACATAACATCTCATAATGTATCCATCTTATTCATATAAATTCATAGCCCAAGTCATGGTGGGACATTCAATCGTGTATTTCAAAGATTTCTTAATCATAATCGTGTATTCCATCTTAAGTTTATGTAAAAGTTTCATTGTACCTTATGAATCAGTTTCAAGCCGTTGTAAACTATAATTCTACATGTAGTTTATGGATTATAATGCCAAATTCTAGATGTTTGGTATTAGGTCTCACACCCTTCCATCCATATTATAAGATTCTCTTACAAAATTTATGCATGTTAAGAAAAGTAGTTCTAGAAATAAACTTGTCCAAACAATGCGCTATTTTTATATATTTACCCCTACAATTATTAATATTATAAGAAAGAAAAAAATTTACGTTTTCCAATAGTAAATTAAATAGGGTCATTTTTTAAAATAAGTCATTAATGCAGATTGAATTTTGAAAATAGTCTTATATTAAGAGGAATAAAGAAAAAATGAAATAGAATCTTATAATTAGAGACGGTGTGAGTACTTGGATTAGAAGCAAAGCCATAAGCGTCTGTATTGTCTGATGAAATAAACAATTTAACAAAAAAACAATGCAGGTAAACAGCAATTATCTAACTAACAATGAACAATGGCATTCTTACTGTACTATAAACTCTCCTATTCCTAATTTCTCCTTTGTTCCTTCAGAATACCAAGAATTCAATTCCTATCTGCAAAACAAGATGTTGACTGCTACCATATATTCAAGTCTTGAAAAAAGTCTATTGCTCCCTCCATTTCAGGACATCTGCAAGACAATGTATTCTTTCATTATGGAAAAAGAATGAACGTAAAATACTCAATAATGTATAATGTGTAAACAATTAAACTCATATCACACAAGCAATAATGACCAATCTGATTACAACTACAGTAAGTATTCTTCAACTTTCAACCCCTCGGAATCTAAACAATGATTATAGAGAATACAACATATTTAGCCCATAGTCACAGAGCCAAAAATGCAGCAACTGGCCTCACCTCCACAGTCAATAGAAAGAAATTACCAGGGAAGGAAAATATGTTTTAAGCAGTAAACCCAAAAAGAAGAGGGAGAAACTAAATTTGTTTATAATTGATATGTAAGTTCTGTGTCGATACACAATTATATGATTTACATGTGCATGGGAGGAAGCTATTGATAAGAAATCCCAATTTAGGAAACCGATAAGAAAAATTAAGCACAAAACACCTACCTACAGTAAAAAAGATCAGAGTAAATTGTGTTCGCATGAAGTGGTCCAAACCAACATATGATCATGGGCCATAGAGAGGATTGACCTAAGTTGAGAGGTTACAAATTGCATTAACTCTCAGGTTTCTGAAACCTATATTAATATCCCCTTCAGTTTCATGTTTGGAATTGATATTTTAGTAGGACGAAGCGTCGTGAAAATAAATCAAAATAGGAGAAAACAGTGAAATTTAGGATAAATAACTCCTAAGGTTTCTTTATCTTTACCAGTAGCCAATAGAGCATAACATAGAATGAGTCACCGAGTGCATCAACAAGAATCACAAATATCAAACCCAATTAAAAATCAAAAAAGGGACGCAAAGCTACAAGAACAAAAAAAAATCACAAATACCAAACCTAATTGAAAATCAAAGCATACAAAAATTTGAATCGATGAACACTACAATTGAGTACAAATGATTGAACGTATTCTTAAGAAGTTGTGAAAGACCTGAAATTCAAGCAACGGTAACGGTTTGTTGTTTGGAGGGTTGAAGAGGCTTATTTGTTCGATTTTGATTGGAGTCGCCGAGGAAATCTTCCATGTTATAGATGACGGTGATGTAGAGGGAGCAACTAGGGCAACGAGCGATTTCCTCACCGAGCTTGAGATCTTCCTTCGTGATCTGGAAAAGGTCGCCGCATGGACATGGATATGTGTATGACTGCAACTCCTCGTTCCATTCCATGTCCTCAATCTCTACGTCGTCGTAAGACATCGTTTCGCTGTGCTATTTTTTCTCTCTCTGGAATTTAGGGTTTTTACGAGAACAAGAAGCAAAGATGATTCGGGTTAAGAAGAATCAGCGCCTGAGTAAAAAAAAAAGAAGAAGAAAACAAGTGACTTTTAGGCTGATAAAAAGATAAGATTATTTTTGTTGTTTCGTTGTGTTATTTTTTCTCTCTATAATCTATGTTCCTCTCCAAATGAACAGAATTCCACTATTTATTTGTTATTATTGTTTTTTTTTTTCTTTCTATTTCTTCCAAAATTATAAATTTGAGTAAACGTATAGTCAGATAAATTTTGAGAGATTTAATTTTATATTTAAAATTATTTTGTAGTCTCTAAAAAAAATAAACGAAAATAAATTAAT
>JBBPBR010000003.1:63774069-63791884 GCA_037974775.1 Cicer pinnatifidum
CGGGTAAAAACATTGGTATGTAGTATGTTTTCTTACTATATGGTCAACACTTGATATAGTCCTTATTATTTTCTCAATAAAAAAAATATTTACAAACTTTTTTTTTGAGAAATTTTTTTGGTATTTTTTTCGAAAAAAATAAATTTCTAAATTTTTCAATAAAAATATCTCAATTAACAAAACATTGATCATATAAACCCCTCACTTAAATCCACAAAAAATAATAAAATAATAAATTGTGGCTTTAAAAAATTTATTTAAATAAAGAGCTTGATAGTAGGGACTTAGTAGATGATTTTTTAATGGAGTTTTAGACGGTAGAACTTAACCGACAACTCTACATTTGATATTCAAATATCAATCTCATTCCTCCCGTTCAACAATCATTTCCTATAACCCTAATCTCATTTCTTGCAATTTCCTTCCCTTTTTTTTCACATACATCAATCCCCTTGACACGACTGATGCAATTCTTGACCATGACAAAGACTATGGGAATAAAAATAGGTGTGGACATTGCATTTGTTGAACTTGGGAGATTCACCAAAATATCTTGGTCGTCTATCCTATCTTGCAGCAACAAGATATGCTACAAGATAATAATGACAATTGAGTTGGTTTTTGAGACAATATTTCAATTGTAATTGATTTTAATGATAACAAACTTCTTATATTATATTTAAGTGATCCTAATTAATTGTTACTACTAACAAGTTTTGCTTATGTATATTTCATTATGGAAAGAAACAGAGTCTACATAAATTGATATTATGAAAATATCAATTTCAAATTTAAAACAAATATTAAATGACATCAAGGCAAGAAACACCTTTATAAATGAATGTTTGAAGGAATAAAATCAAGAGTCATACCACTTTAGTAAAGAATGTTGGCAAAAAAAAAAAAAAAAGACAAATGAACATTTTCATTGTGTCTAAGTGGATATTGGTCCAAATGATTGTGGTTAGAATAAATTAGAATGATTGAGATCCAATTAGAATCAAACAAAACAAAGTATGTCTCTCAAATCAAGAAAACAAGTTATTTCTATAACTTTTTAAACTTCAGAATCAAAGATAAGTCATCAAATTGATTTTGAATAAAGTAACTCACTTAACCATAAAATTGTATATATTTCAGCCGGACCTATGCACACATATTATCATGCACTAATCAATAGGTATCTCAAAAGCAACACAAATGTCAAACCACTTTTTACACTAAAGATAAATTTCAAGAGAACGTTATGATCAGAAGAATGATAATTGTAGAGCTCGAAGAAACAAACTAACTGAACTCCAAATTACTAAGGAATCGTGACCAACGAATATCTTAAGATTTCAAGTCTATTTTGAAGCTTATTTTACTGCAAATACTTGAAGACTTCAAAGGTTCAAGCAAGATAAAACACTACAATCATAATCCACTTATTCAACGACTTTATCAATCAAAGTTCTCTTCATAAGAAACACACTCCAGTTCTTGTTAAAATATTACAAGGATCGTCACACTAAGTATGCTACCAATACTTTCTCAGTACACTTGAGCAAAGTTTAGATCTCACAAACTCATTTCATTTACATGTTATTTTCTAAAATCTTTCTTGTGCTAAAGTTAGTTTGAGTGAAATTATTGTAAGTATGAGTAGACTTAAGTTTGGAGAATATATAGACTGCAAGTGATCAAAGGAAAAACTTTGAGGAGCATGACATTTTGAAAAGTGACACAGTGAAAAATCTCACCAAGAGTGAGGACGTAATGTAATATATTTTTAGGTGAATCGATATAAATTGTAGTGTGATAAATCTCTATGTCTTACTCACTTTTTCTACAAGAAAAAAATTTCATTTGCACAAGTTACATTTTTCCAAGTGTCTTCTCGAAGATAAAAGTTAACTTTGAGTACAACAACAATATATATATTTTTTTAAAGTATCATAATTCAATCACCTATTTTATGCAATTACTCACTCTTGTTCATGAATATCCCAAATTTCATTGAAGAAAATAAGGAGAGAATAAAGGGAGTACACATGATAGATGAATTTTTTGGGTAGTGATTCAAGATGTTGGATATGTTGATAATATTTTGATCTTCAATATCAAAGTTATATTGCTTCAGCTAAATAATTTATATTCGATAAATTATTAAGTTTGAGTCCAATAATTTGATTATAGGTATTAAACTAGTAGTAGGTAATTATGTTAATAGAGTTTAATATTTAGTATAGAAAACAGAGAAAAGAAACAAAATTGAATATAGAAAAAGATGAAAGCCAAAAGAGTAACGAGTTAACAGAAAGTAGAGTATTTGTGTTGGGGTTTACGGGGGTCTGAAAGAGCATATGATTGAGACTGAGAGACTTGAGTTAAACAAGCAATGAAGTGACGACGAGAAGGAAATGAGAGATGCAAGGCCTTCAACAACAACAACAGCAACTAGCAGCCCTTCTCTCCGTCGCCGTCCCCAATCACAAAGACCCTTCTTCCGATGACGACCCCTCCCCTCGCCTCGCCGCAATCAACTCCCTCCACCGCGCCATCCTCCACCCTCACAATTCCCTCCTCATCACTCATTCCGCCACTTTCCTCTCCCACGGCTTCTCCCAACTCATCTCCGACAAGTAACTCCCCTCTCAACCTAATTTCCTCCTTTTTTATTTTTTATTTTTAATTATTATTTATTTGTTTCATTTTAAACTCTTCCATTTTTGCAACACACAGATCGTTCGAAGTCCGCCAAGCGGCTGTTACGGCACACGGTGCACTCTGCGCCGTTATATGTTCAACTGCCGTCTCCGCTAACGGTAGACAGAACCATGTCATACTTAACACTTTGGTTGATCGTTTCATCGGTTGGGCGTTACCTTTACTTAGCAACGTCACGGCCGTTGACGCCACCAAGGAACTTGCGCTTCAAGCTCTTCGCGAGTTTCTCAACGTCGGTGGAACCGAAAGGTACGCTTTACCTATTCTCAAAGCATGTCAGGTCCTTCTAGAAGACGATAGAACTTCCCTAGTTTTACTTCACACGCTCCTCGGTGTCATAACTTTGATTTCGTTGAAGTTTCCGAGGTGTTTTCAGCCTCATTTTCATGACATTGTTGATCTTCTTCTTGGTTGGGCTTTGATGCCTGACCTTGTTAAATCGGATAGGAGTGTTATTATGGATAGTTTTTTGCAGTTTCAGAAGCATTGGGTTGGTGGATTGCCGATGTCTTTGAGGTTGTTAACTAAGTTTTTGGGTGACATGGAGGCTTTGCTTCATGAAGGAACTCCTGGAACGCCACAGCAGTTTCGTCGGCTTTTAGCTTTGCTTTCTTGTTTTTCAACGATTCTGCAGTCTACTGCTTCGGGTTTGTTGGAAATGAACATGCTTGAACAGATAATTGAACCTCTCGTCGGGTTGATTCCTCGATTGCTCAGGTGCTTGCCTGTCATTGGGCAGAAATTCGGATGGTCTGAATGGATTGAAGATTCTTGGAAGTGTTTGACTCTTTTAGCTGAGATATTGCGGGAACAGTTTTCGGGTTTTTATCCTCTTGTAGTTGATATATTGTTTAAGAGCTTGGAATATCAGACGGGATTCGGAAAGATTACCTCTGTCCAAGTTCATGGTGTTTTGAAAACTAATCTCCAGTTATTGTCCTTGCAAAAACATGGTCTTCTCCCGTCGTCTGTGAGGAAGTTGTTGCAGTTTGATGCACCAGTTTCTCAGCTGCGATTGCATCCAAATCATTTGGTGACGGGAAGTTCTGCTGCTACATATGTTTTCTTGCTTCAGCATAGGAATGCAGAAGTTGTTGACGAAGCGGTCACCTCATTGTTTGAAGAACTGGAGCTATTGAAGAGTGTGATAGGAAAAGATACCCAGCATTCAGATCAGTTCAATTTTGTTATAGATTCTAAAATGTTTTCAAAACTTGAACTGTTTGCGGTGATCAAGTTTGATTTGAAAGTTCTATTAGCATGTGTTTCCATGGGTGGGGATAGCAGTTTGATTGGTCAAATAGAAATAGCTACGTTGTATCTTGGGAGGTTAGAAAAGTTGGTGTCCTTTATCATGGAAAAGATGAATCCTTTTGAGTTGCCCATTCAGGCCTTCATGGAATTGCAGCTTGCTGCTGTCAAGACATTGGAGAGGCTAAATTCATTTGAGTTCTTAATTAATTGTTCCCTAAGAGAACATAATTCTGATGAAGATTCTATTGAGTTTCAAGCTAAAAAGGAGGATGATGACAATCAATTCAGTGACGGGTTTTCTGCTGTGATTACTGAGAATTTGGAAAACTACAGCAAGCTCCTTAAAAAATCCCTTCACATTTCTTCTCCCCTGGCAATCAAAATAGCAGCTCTAGATTGGGGACAGAAGTTGTGTGAAAATGTTATGGCTGTTAGTAAGACCTCAAGCAGAAAAGGCTTATCTTATGAAGCATGTGGAAAGGCTGGTGTTATCATGAACTTGGTTTTCTCACTTTTAGGTGGTGCATTTGAGAGGGAACCAGAAGTAAGATCAAATGTTGCACTAACCTTGGAGATGTTTATACAAGCAAAGCTTTTGCATCCTGTGTGCTTATATCCCTTAGCTGAAGTGATACTGGAGAAACTTGGGGATCCGTCAATAGAGATACAAGATGCATATGTGAGACTACTTGCCCATATATTGCCAACTACTGTATATACATGTGGTCTCTATGATTATGGGAGATTCAGACCTGTTGATCTTGGGTTTGACAGCACTACGAAGATGCACTGGACACAATTATTTTCCCTGAAGCAGCTGCCACTGCAGCTACAATCACAACACCTGGTGTCAATCTTAAGTTACATTTCACAAAGATGGAAGGCACCTCTTTCTTCTTGGATTCAGCGTCTCATTCATAGTTGCCAGAGATCAAAGGATGCTGCTTTAAATCAGCCTGAAGAAACAGAAAACTTTGGTGCTAATTTTCAGTGGTTGGATATACAAGTGGATGAAAGCATACTTGAAAGAATATGTTCTATCAATAATATAGCTGGTGCCTGGTGGGCTGTACAGGAAGCAGCTCGGTACTGTATCGCTACACGTCTACGGACTAACCTTGGTGGGCCTACCCAAACATTTGCTGCTCTAGAGCGCATGCTTTTGGACATTGCACACCTTTTGCAACTTGATAATGAGCAAAATGATGGGAACTTAAGCATGATAGGATCTTCTGGTGCTCACTTGTTACCAATGAGATTGCTGTTGGATTTTGTTGAGGCTCTAAAGAAAAATGTATACAATGCATATGAGGGGTCTGTCATTTTACCATCTGCTACCCGTCAAAGTTCTGTATTCTTTCGGGCAAACAAAAAAGTCTGCGAGGATTGGTTTTCTCGTATATGTGAACCGATGATGAATGCTGGATTGGCTCTACATTGCAATGACGCTGTTATTCAATACTGCACACTGCGTTTGCAGGACCTCAAGAATCTTTCTGTGTCTGCTTTGAAGGAAAAGCCAAGGGCTCAGGTAACTGATAACCTTAACAATGTTAGAGGAAGAAATAAAGGAGACATCTTAAAAGTTATAAGACACATTTCACTAGCTCTTTGCAAGAGTTCTGAACCAGATTCTTTGATTGGTCTACAAAAATGGGTTTCAGCTACATTCTCCTCCTTACTTGGGGACGAAAACCAGTCCTTCAATGAGTGTGGAACTGTTGGATCCCTTTCATGGATAACTGGGCTTGTATATCAAGCAAGAGGCGAGTATGAAAATGCTGCAGCTCACTTTACTCACCTTCTACAAACTGAAGAGTCACTCAGTTCCCTTGGCTCTGATGGTATACAGTTTGTTATAGAACGTGTAATTGAGAGTTATGCTGCTGTATCTGATTGGAAATCTCTTGAAACCTGGCTATTAGAACTTCAATTGCTTCGTGCTAAGTACACAGGTAGAAGGTATTCTGGTGCTTTGACAATGGCAGGCAATGAAGTTAATGCAATCCATGCATTGGCACGTTTCGATGAGGGTGATTATCAGGCTGCATGGTCATGCCTTGATTTGACACCTAAAAGTAATTGTGAGCTTACCCTTGATCCAAAATTAGCCTTGCAGCGGAGCGAGCAAATGCTTCTTCAATCATTGCTCTTCCAGAAGGAGGGAAAGAGTGAAAAGGTGCTTCGTGATTTGCAGAAAGCGAGGTCAATGTTGGAGGAACCACTTTCTGTTTTGCCACTTGATGGGTTAGCTGAAGCAACACCTCTTGCTATTCAGTTGCACTGCATCTTCCTTGTAGAAGAGGATTACAAGCTTAAATCAACTGATGAAAAGGCCAAACAACTTCATTCATTGATTAGTTCTCTTCAGCCATTTCCATCTTCTATTAGTAAAATCCGTCAAGATTGTAATACATGGCTGAAAGTTCTTCGGGTTTATCAAACCATTTCCCCAACTTCTCAGGTTACTCTAAAATTCTGCATGAATTTGCATAATTTAGCCCGTAAACAAAGAAATCTATTGTTGGCAAATCGTTTGAACAGCTATATCAAAGATAATATATCTGCTTGCCCAGAAGAGAGACATCGCAATCTTCTTGTCTTAAATTTGCAGTATGAGAGCATTTTACTGCAGTATGCTGAAAACAAATTTGAAGATGCTTTCACAAACCTTTGGTCATTTTTACGTCCTTTAATGATTTCTTCCACATCTAGTATATTTGACGCGGAAGAGAAAATTCTGAAGGCCAAAGCATGCTTGAAGCTCGCAGATTGGCTGAGGCGTGATTTTTCAGATTGGAATCCAGAGACTACTGTTCTTAAGATGATAGCAGATTTTGATATGGCTGAATCAGCTTCAATTGACAAAGACGGCAATAATAAAAATATAAACTGTAAACAGAATTTTGGTTCTATTATTGAGGAAATTGTTGGTACAACAACAAAATTGTCTTCGCGTATTTGCCCCATCATGGGCAAGTCATGGATTTCTTATGCTTCTTGGTGCTTTAAGCAAGCCGGAGGCTCACTCCCTGTTCGGAGTGAAACTACCCTCGATTCTTGCTTTTTTTCTCCCATACTTGTTCCGGAAATTTTACCCGAGAGATTCAAGTTGACCAAGGACGAAGTTCATCAAATCAAGTCATTGCTTTTGTCTCTTCTTCAGGACAATATTGATGTGGAAGGTTTCATAGATGAACAGGAAGAAGGAAGCTCTTGGCAATATTCTGCAGAGCACTCAAGTAATGTCAATGCTCTGCAGAGATTGGTTTCACATGTAGTAAATATTATTGAAACCACTGCAGGTGCACCAGGTGTAGAAAACTCTGGCGGAGAACATCTTCCAGCCATCGTATCTTCTCAATTGAGAGTTTGTTTGTTAAATGCAAACTTTGGGCTGGGAGATTCTAATGTAGTATCTGCATTGGATGATTTTGTTGATATTTGGTGGTCTTTGAGGAGGAGAAGAGTGTCCTTGTTTGGACATGCTGCTCATGGTTTCATACAATATCTTTCTTATTCTTCTTCTCGTCTTGGCCATAGTCAAATGCCTGGTTCTGAAAACGACACATTCAAGGAAAAAACTGGCAGCTACACTCTGAGGGCTACTTTGTATATATTGCATATACTTCTCAATTATGGTGTGGAACTGAAAGACACTCTTGAATCTTCCCTTTTGGCCGTTCCTTTGTTGCCATGGCAGGTTGCACACCAGATCTCAAACATTTACTTATCTTCTTTCAATTTTAAAGGGAGGCTAGTTTGCTGAAGTGTTGCCGGTATTGTTTTTGTAGGAAGTTACTCCTCAACTGTTTGCACGTTTGAGTTCTCATCCTGAACAAGTGATTCGGAAGCAGTTGGAGGGTTTACTGATCATGCTGGCCAAGAATTCTCCTTGTTCTATAGTTTACCCAACTCTTGTTGATGTTAATGCTTATGAAGAGAAGCCTTCAGAGGAGCTTCATCACGTGCTGGATTGTCTGGTAATGTGAAAAGTTATGCTTGCATTTTGCAACTTGTATTGTTTTTTGACAACAATTATTCTCTTTCACATATATGGTTAATTAGCATCGAAGTTCTCACCATGCAACAATTCATCTAGCGTGACCTGGCTCAGGCTGTGTTTTTTAGTCAATCTTTTCAGAGTGAGAGTAGTTTTGATGTACATTATATATTTTAGTAGGTTTTTGGATAAAAAATCATTTGGTTTTGGTAACCAGTCATGAGCACTTCCCTAATATCTTAATCTTTAAGATACTTGGTGTCTAAAGTCCCACATTGGATGTGAAATGACCTGATTTTTTTTATAAGTGGTGGACATTCCCCACATTACAAGTTGATTTTGTCTTCCTACTAGTCTTTGATACTGAGATGTATCCACTGGATCACCACTGCCATCACTTCCAATTTTCTGATTAGGATCTATTGGAGTATCAGCTGTCCCACAATCCATCATCCCAGTTTCTTTTAGAAGGTCTACAATATATTTCTGCTGTGATACAACAATCCTTTTCTTTGATCTTGCAACTTCCATTCCCAAAAAATGTTTTAAAGACCCAAGATCTGTAATTTCAAACTCAGTAGCAAGAGATGCCTTCAAATTTCTTATTTCACTAGAATCATCCCCAATGATAACAATATCATCTACATAAACGATCAATATTGCCATTTTATCTTCAGAAGAATGTTTAACAAACATGGTGTGATCACTTTGACACTGAGAATATCCCTGCTTCTTAACAAATTGGGTGAATTTTTCAAACCACGCTCAAGGTGATTGTTTCAAGCCATAAAGAGACTTTTGAAGCTTGCAGCTAGGTTTAGGGTGCAACTAGGTTAAAGCAAGAGAGGGAAGGAAAATTTCTTCTTTTGTATTGAAACTGAAACAGTACAAACATATATATATATATAATGCTGCCAGACTAGTGTCAGCTATCTAATGAATGTAGAGAATAAACGAAAAATAAATTAGGAAATGAATAATTAGAGTGATTTGATTCTTTTCCAAAATACAAATAAACTTAAATATAAAATCAACTAATAAACACAATCATATCAGATCTGATTGCTGTCTGTCAACATATGAGTTTAGGTTCACTTCCCAAAATAAGTGCTAAAAAATCTGAACCTATTGCAACAGTAGCAACCTAGAAGTAGCAGTTCTGTCTCAAGTTTGCATTGTTGTTACCTAATGGTTTTAAGTTCTAGCGTGTTACACTGAACGTCTTCATAACTCATAAGTGACTCGGCTTACTTACCAAATTATGCACTAATTGGTCTGAATATGGATTTTGAAGGGACAAGTAGATAACAATATGTTTTTCAGCCATTTTAGTATCTTGATGGATTCTCACATGTTTGAGCAGGCATCTTTGTCATGACATACACTCATTAGTTTGACTAATACGTCAATTGCAGTTATTGATTTTATGCTTACCTTTTATTAGCTTGCTTGGTCAAAGACTGTATAGGATGATTAAATTTTCTTTCATACAGAGGGGGCTTTACCCTAGATTGGTTCAGGATGTTCAGCTGATGATAAATGAACTTGGAAATGTTACTGTTCTCTGGGAGGAATTATGGCTCAGTACTCTTCAGGACCTTCATACAGGTTGTTTTCCTTATTTTTCAGCATTTTATTGTTCATGGAATATCTTTTTACGGACTCTTTATTGTTTGATAAATTAATTTCATTGTTTTTTATTGTACAATTTGGAGTTTACTGTTCGTGAAGTAAAATAGGACCATCTATATTTTGTTGCAGATGTGATGAGGCGCATAAATGTGCTGAAAGAGGAGGCTACAAGAATTGCCGAAAATATCACACTTAGTCACAATGAGAAGAGCAAGATAAATTCTGCTCGTTATTCAGCAATGATGGCTCCAATAGTTGTGGCTTTGGAACGTCGTTTAGCTTCGACTTCTCGAAATCCTGAGACTCCTCATGAAGCTTGGTTCCAAGGGGAGTATAAAGACCAACTGAAATCAGCTATTGCATCCTTCAAGACTCCTCCACCATCTTCTTCAGCTCTAGGGGATGTATGGCGGCCTTTTGATGGTATTGCTGCATCCTTGGCTTCTTACCAGAGGAAATCATCAATTTCCTTACAAGAAGTTGCACCACGCTTGGCTCTGTTATCATCTTCAGATGTTCCGATGCCAGGTCTTGAGAAACAAATGAAAGTACCTGATTCTGGCAAAGCAAGTGATCTTCAAGGGGTTGTCACTATTGCCTCTTTCCACGAACAAATCACTATCTTATCAACAAAGACTAAACCTAAGAAACTGGGTATACTTGGTTCAGATGGTCAGAAGTATACATATCTCCTTAAAGGACGAGAAGATTTGCGCCTTGATGCCAGAATTATGCAATTACTGCAGGCTATAAATGGTTTTTTGCATTCTTCTTCTTCTACATGTAGCAAATCTCTTGGCATTCGCTATTATTCTGTGACTCCAATCAGTGGTCGGGCTGGCCTAATCCAGTGGGTGGATAATGTAATCAGTATTTACAGTGTATTTAAATCTTGGCAATCCCGTGCCCAGCTAGCACAGTTTTTGGCAATCAGCACTGCAAATACAAAATCCTCAGCTCCTCCACCTGTCCCTCGTCCCAGTGATA
Organism: Cicer pinnatifidum; assembly: GCA_037974775.1. Taxonomy (NCBI): domain Eukaryota; kingdom Viridiplantae; phylum Streptophyta; class Magnoliopsida; order Fabales; family Fabaceae; genus Cicer; species Cicer pinnatifidum. Next base: position 63,784,655 of record JBBPBR010000003.1, read on the forward strand.
TGTTTTATGGGAAGATCATTCCTGCACTTAAAGAGAAAGGCATTAAGAGAGTGATTTCTAGAAGGGATTGGCCCCATGAAGTCAAATATAAAGTTCTTCTTGATCTTATGAAGGAGGTGCCTAGACATCTTCTTTACCAGGAACTATGGTGTGCTAGTGAAGGATATAAAGCCTTCAGCTCAAAAATGAAAAGGTATATTTATGGAACTTTTAAGCCTTTACTGGTGTATTTCGTGGTTATCATTTCTGATAAAATCAATGGCGAAGACCATTGTGTAAATGTGGATTGATATATTTATTCTGACTTACCCTGTATTCTGGGCCTGAAACTGCTTTTAAACAGAGTAAGTTTAGTTCATTCTACACTTTGAAGGCTTGTGATTCTTTCATTACATACTAACTTATCCGTTTCTTTATTTCCTCATACGGTTAACCAAGTTTGTCACGATCTTCTTGTTATCATCAGGTGTCAAATATAAAATTCTGTTTGTTGACTATTCTATTTAAAAGTATTTCCAAACTCTATGTTGTTGTAAATTTTTCACAATTTTTTATTTTCTTCATTCTGTAGGTATTCTGGAAGCCTTGCTGCAATGAGTATGGTTGGTCATGTTCTGGGATTGGGTGACAGACATTTAGACAACATTCTTATAGATTTTTGTGGTGGGGATATTGTACATATTGATTATAACGTGTGTTTTGATAAGGGACAGAGACTAAAAATTCCAGAGATTGTTCCTTTCCGTCTTACCCAAATGATTGAAGCAGCTTTAGGGCTGACTGGAATAGAGGGTAGCTTCAGAACAAACTGTGAGGCAGTTATTGCCATTCTAAAAAAGAACAAAGACATACTTTTGATGTTACTAGAAGTGTTTGTTTGGGATCCACTGGTGGAATGGACACGAGGTGATTTTCACGATGAAGCTGCAATTGGTGGTGAAGAAAGAAAAGGCATGGAGTTGGCTGTTAGCTTGAGTCTATTTGCATCTCGAGTGCAGGAAATTCGTGTTCCCTTACAGGTACCTACCAAAGTAAAATCTATATATGCATAAGGAAGTATGTGGCCTGACATAATAGGATTAGTTGCATTCCAAACTTTATTGTACAGTGTGTTTGGAAAGTCAGGTTTTTCATGGTGTGACAGTGCGGCAGCATGAAGATATGCCATCAAGAGGAGTAAGGCTATAACATGATGGGAGTGGAGCAAACGTGCAAGAAATCACGCACTTAGTTGGGATCTTGCTTAGATTGCTAAGACAAATGTGTGCATGCACGTGAATGTTTGTGATTCATTAGTTAGTGTAGGTTACCCATGTTACATGAGATAATTTTAGAATTTGCATGATGTATTTAAAAAAAATATGCATGTTTTTTCATACTTTGAATTATTTGTTTGTTGTAACCTTTAATTAGCAAATCCTAGGTGTGAAAATTGTTGCAATACAACTTATCTAGGTGTTTATATATTTTCTATTACTTTCGTGATATCCAACATATTATTAATGGTTATTTTTTTTTCTTCCAAAATCTGAGTAGGAGCACCATGATCAATTATTGACTAGTCTGCCAGCTGTTGAATCTGTACTTGAGGTAATGATGAAATAAATACCGCAATTTTTTGGCTACATTTAGATGACAGCTTTGGTTAGTTATTTTTTTTATTTGAATTGACTTTGAGATCTATGTACCAGAGGTTTGCTGATGCACTAAACCAATATGAGCTTGCCTCTTCTGTATACTGTCGAGCTGACCAAGAGAGGTCCAGCCTTATATTACACGAGACATCTGCTAAGTCAATTGTTGGTGAAGCAACCCGTAGTTCAGAGAAAATTCGAGCTTCATTTGAAATTCAGGCTCGGGAATTTGCTCAAGCAAAGGCTTTGGTTGCTGAGAAAGCTCAGGAGGCAATGACTTGGGCTGAACAACATGGAAGGATTCTTGATGCTTTACGATGTGACTTAATCCCAGAAATAAATTCTTGTTTTAAGCTGAGTAACATGGAAGTTGCCTTATCTCTTACATCTGCAGTTATTTTAGCAGGCGTTCCACTGACTGTTGTTCCTGAGCCAACACAAGCACAATGCCATGATATAGATACGGAAGTTTCTCAATCCATAGCTGAGTTGGATGATGGACTAACTTCAGCCATAACTTCTTTGCAAGCGTACTCATTGGCTCTGCAAAGAATCCTACCTTTAAATTACCTTTCAACCAGTGCAGTACATGGCTGGGCTCAAGTTCTAGAATTATCTGTCAGTGTCCTGTCATCTGATATTCTCTCTCTTGCCAGAAGGCAGGCTTCTGAACTTTTTGCAAAGTTTCATGTAGATAGCACTGATTCTATCAAATGCAGTTATGATGATATTTGTTTTAGAGTGGACAAGTATGCTGTAGAAATAGAAAAATTGGAAAAAGAGTGTATGGAAATAGAAAGTTCTATTGGCTTAGAGTCAGAATCAATAACTAAGGACCACCTTTTGTCAGCTTTCATGAAATTCATGCAGTCCATTGATCTTTTAAGAAGGGAGGGTGGAATATCTTCTGTTCAGTCTAGATATGATGGGACAAACAATACTAGACTTTTAGGCGAGCTAGAAGAGGAGAGGGAGAAAGCACTATCAATACTAAATATTGCTGTAAGTTCATTTTACAATGAGGTTAAGCATAGAATACTTCAGATATATAGTGATTTGTCAGGCAGAAGAAATCAATACAACATGTTGCAGAATGATTCTGGAACTATTGTTGCTGAGTTTGAAGAACAAGTAGAAAAATGTAATCTCCTGACAGAGTTTGTCAATGATCTACGGCAATTTATTGGGAAGGACATCCCTTCTGTTGATATAAACAAAGATAATTCAAAATTTTCTTCTGAAAGTAACTGGGTTTCCATTTTCAGAACCATTTTGTCATCCTGTAAGGGATTGATTAGTCAAATGACTGAAGTTGTTCTGCCAGATGTGATACGATCTGCTGTTTCATTAAAATCAGAAGTGATGGATGCATTTGGGTTGATCTCACAAGTTCGAGGGTCTATAGAAACTGCATTGGAACAGGTTGTGGAGGTCGAAATGGAGAGAGCATCACTGTTTGAACTTGAGCAGAATTATTTTGTTAAGGTTGGTCTTATTACTGAGCAGCAGCTGGCTCTCGAAGAAGCTGCAGTTAAGGGCAGGGATCATCTTTCATGGGAAGAGGCAGAGGAACTTGCATCCCAAGAGGAAGCTTGTAGAGCACAACTTGACCAACTTCATCAAACTTGGAGTCAGAGGGATGTAAGGACTTCTTCACTTACAAAGAGAGAAGCTGATATTAAAAATTCCCTGGTTTCTGTGAATCGTCAATTTCAATCTCTAGTTGGTGTGGAAGAAGAAAGCGAGCTACATATTTTGAGAAGTAAAGCTCTATTGGCTGCACTTGTTAAGCCTTTCTTAGAACTAGAATCCAGTGATATTATGCTGTCTCCACCTGATGGTTCTGTTTTGATTCCCTCGAGTAAATTTCATGCTCTTGCAGATTTTATAAATTCTGGGAATTCTATTTCTGAGTATGTCTGGAAAGTTGGAGGTTTGTTGGATGATCATTCATTCTTTATTTGGAAGATAGGTGTTATAGATTCTTTTCTTGATGCATGCATACATGATGTAGCTTCGTCAGTCGAGCAAAATCTAGGCTTTGACCAGTCACTCAATTTTATGAAAAAAAAGCTTGAGATCCAACTTCAAAAACACACTAGTCACTATTTGAAAGAAAGAGTTGCCCCTAGTTTGTTGGCCTGCTTAGATAGAGAAAAGGAGCACTTGAAACAATTGACAGATTCATCAAAGGAACTTTCTTTAGATCAGGTGAAAAAAGACGGGGCTGTCACGAAGGTTTTACTTATGCTTGATGAGTATTGTAATGCACATGAAACTGCTAGAGCAGCAAAGTCAGCAGCTTCTTTCATGAAAAGACAAGTGAATGAGTTGAAAGAAGCTCTTCGAAAAACTACCCTCGAGGTCGTTCAGATGGAATGGATGCATGATGTTTGTTTGAACCCATCATATAACAGAGGAATCAAATATGAGAAGTATCTTGATACCGATGACAGCTTGTATCCAATCATTTTAAACCTCAGCAGATCTAAATTATTGGAAAATATACAATCTGCCATTTCAAAAATCACGTCGTCATTAGATTGCCTTCAGTCTTGTGAACAAACTTCTCTTATAGCTGAAGGACAGCTTGAGAGAGCAATGGGCTGGGCTTGTGGGGTTCCAAGTTCAAATAGTTCTGGAAATACTTCAACTAAAAATTCAGGAATTCCTCCTGAGTTCCATGAACATATTAAGAAACGGAGGCAGATTTTATGGGAATCTAGAGAAAAAGCATCAGACATGGTGAAGTTATGTATGTCAGTATTAGAATTTGAAGCATCAAGAGATGGGTATTTGCTTATACCAGGGCAACCATATCCCTGTAGGAGTAGTGTTGATGGAAATACATGGCAGCAAGTGTACTTGAATTCACTAACAAGATTGGATGTTACTTTCCATTCTTATACACGTGAGTTTGCTATATTCCTCTGCAATTGAGTCTCTTCGCACCAATTAAACTTCTGCATGAAATTGAAAATGTGCTCTCCTTTTCTTGTAAATAGGTACTGAACAAGAGTGGAAGCTTGCACAATGCACTGTTGAAGCTGCTTCCAATGGCTTATATACTGCAACCAATGAACTCTGCATTGCCTCTCTGAAAGCAAAGTCAGCTTCTGGTAGATCTCATCGATCTTGGTTGATGGTCATTTGGACATTGATGTTAATACACACATATGCATGCTTTATTGATTTTTGGATGTAGCAGCATTGTCTCTGCATATGTTGATTTAATATGTTTTTACCTTTATAGGTGATTTACAAAGCACAGTTCTTTCAATGAGGGATTGTGCATATGAGGCTAGTGTTGCATTGTCTGCTTTTGCTTGGGTTTCAAGGATACATACTGCTTTAACTTCTGAATGTGGTTCTATGCTTGAAGAGGTGCAGTCTTTAAAGTATTTGATGTTGTCTTGTATTACTGTGGATTATAATTTTCAACTAATTTTCCGCTTGGTGTATAGAATTTAATGTCTATTGATGTCCAATCCATGTATTGTTTATACGGTTCTATATTGATAATTTTCAAGCTGTTAATATTTATGCTAGTGAAGGATTTTTGGTTAATGATACCATGCATTGCTTGTTGTCTTCTAAATTTCAATCTTAACAAAACCAAGTTGATCACTGGATCTATAGCATTTGAATTTTGAATATTAGTTTAATTAGATTATTGGGAAAATCCAAGTTCCACATTGAATAGAGATAAGACTTGAAATGTGTTTATAATGAAAGACGCCCTTACTTTACATGCCGATTTTGTCGGGGTCAAATTAGGTCCAACCCAAATTCTAAGATGGTCATAGAGTCTACCCAAGATTCTTTGGGCCACCTGCTACCAGGTCATTATTATCGAGCCACACTCTAGATTTTTAGACCTGGATGTGAGGGGAATGTGTAATGAGTCTCACATTGGATGAGATATGACTTGAAAATTGTGAATCAAGAAATAATGTTAATTTGTAATTATATTTATTAGCTTTCCTAAACTAGGTTAGACAAATCAGGATTTGATTTGATCCTCTTAATTTGTAATTATTAGATATAAATGTTGTAACTATTATTTATAGTGAGAAATATCAAAGTAAAAGGCATCAAGCCCTATTTTCTGACATGGTATCAGCAAGTTCGATCAAACCTGTCAGATTTTAGTTCACAGTGGGCTTTATTCAGCGACACACCACTAAGTCGCTCTCGAAATCTCGAGCTCGTCTTTGCTGCTCTTGGTTCTTGTTTGTCTCCCAGTTCCTTTCGTCGTTGATCACAAATCCTTGTTCGACTATTGGTTTCGCCGTTGCGATTATCAATTTTATGAGGCTGAGACTGTGATTCTTGATTCGTTTTTGGGTTGTCCTTGTTGAGCGTGTTACTCGCTGTTGCTGCTTGGTCGATCGTCATCGTAATTCCGTCTGCCTCTCGCTGTGAGCGTGTCTCTCTGCAGCTGCTTTGTTTCTGCGTTGCTGCCACTGCTCCGTCTCTGTGCTGCTGCCCTGTTTCGGTGCTGCTCCTCCGCTCTGTTTCTGTACTGCTGCTGCCCTGTTTCGGTGCTGCTCCTCCGCTCTGTTTCTTTGCTGCTGCTACTGCTCCGTCTCTGTGCTGCTGCCCTGTTTCTGTGCTACTCCTCCGCTCTGTTTCTGTGCTGCTCCTCCTGCTCTGTTTCTCATGGCTTCTGACAAAGAAAGAGACAACTTTTGTGTCCGTTTTACTGGCAAAAATTACGCTGCTTGAGAATTTCAGTTCAAAATGTATGTTAAAGGAAAAGGATTATGGAGTCACCTTGATGGGGTTTCTAAGTCACCGACAGAGAAAGTCGCGTTAGATGCGTGGGAAGTCAAAGATGCTCAGATTATTTCTTGGATTCTCAATACTATTGATCCTCATATGATCAATAATTTGCGCTCCTTTTCAACTGCTCAAGAAATGTGGAACTATTTGAAGCGTATCTACAATCAAGACAATACGGCCAAACGTTTTCAGTTGGAGCTAGAGATAGCCAACTATAAACAAGGTAATTTGTCTATTCAAGAATATTATTCTGAATTTTTGAATTTATGGACAGAGCACTCTGCTATTCTATTTGTTGCGGTTCCCAAGACTTCTCTTGCGGATGTCCAAGCTATCTACAACACTAGTAAACGGGATCAATTTCTCATGAAACTTCGTCCAGAATTTGAGGTTGTTAGAGGTGCTTTGCTGAATAGAAATCCCGTTCCCTCTTTGGATACATGTGTTGGTGAACTTCTCAGAGAGGAACAACGTCTCATTACTCAAGGAATCATGTCTCATGATGTTGTCACTTCCGAACCTGTTGCATATGCCGCTCAGAGTCGAGGTAAAGGTCGTGATATGCGCCAAGTCCAATGTTTCTCGTGTAAACAATTTGGACATGTCGCTCGTAGTTGCAATAAGAAGTTTTGTAATTATTGCAAGCAGCTAGGTCATATTATCTCTGATTGTCCCACGCGCCCTCCACGACCAACACAACGTTCTATGCAGGCATTACATGCCACTACGAGCTCCACAACTGGTCCTTACATTTCTGGTGCCTCTAATGGTGGTGCTTTACAGCCTGAAATGATTCAACAAATGGTACTTT
>JBBPBR010000003.1:63791894-63810336 GCA_037974775.1 Cicer pinnatifidum
CACAATTTACATTCTTATCATGGTAATCAGAAAATTCAAATTGCTGATGGTAATACCATTTCTATCACTAATGTTGGTGATATAAACTCTGATTTTCGGGATGTGTTCGTATCACCTGGACTTGCTTCCAATTTATTGTCTGTTGGACAATTGGTGGATAACAATTGTAATGTTAATTTTTCTCGTGATGGTTGTCTTGTACAGGAGCAGGTGTCGGGGAAGGTGATCGCGAAGGGGCCTAAAGTGGGAAGATTGTTTCCACTTCAATTTATTTCCAATCATTTATCTTTTGCTTGTAATAATGTTTTGAATTCATATGAGGATTGGCATAGAAAATTGGGTCATCCAAACTCTGCTGTTTTATCTCATTTAGTTAAAACTGGTTTGTTGGGAAATAAAAATGTTGTTTCTAATACCTCTGTGCCATGTTCTGTTTGCAAATTGGCTAAAAGTAAAACACTTCCTTTTCCTTCTGGTGCTCATCGTGCTTCCACTTGTTTTGAGATGATTCATAGTGATGTATGGGGAATGTCTCCTGTAACTTCTCATGCTCACTATAAATATTTTGTCACATTTATTGATGATTACAGTCGTTTTACTTGGATATATTTTCTTCGGTCTAAATCTGAAGTGTTTTCTATGTTTAAGAAATTTCTAACATATGTTGAAACTCAATTTCAAGCAAGTGTTAAAATTTTTCACTCCGACTCTGGTGGTGAGTATATGTCTCATGAGTTTCAGGAGTATCTTCAGCAAAAAGGTATATTATCTCAACGATCTTGTCCAAATACCCCCCAACAAAATGGAATGGCAGAACGTAAGAATCGTCATTTGCTTGATTTAACGCGCACCTTGCTTCTTCAAGCTTCTGTACCATCTCGATATTGGGTGGAGGCTCTTTCCACAGCCGTCTTCCTGATCAATCGTCTTCCTTCTACGGTTATTGATCTTGACTCTCCTTTTTTTCGTCTTTTTAAAATTCAGCCTAATTATAGTGATTTACATACTTTTGGATGTGTGTGTTTTGTTCACTTACCTCCATTTGAAAGACATAAGCTTGGTGCGCAGTCTGCTCAATGTGCATTTATGGGATATAGTCACTCTCATAAGGGTTTTGTGTGTTATGATGTTTCTAACCAGCGTTTTCGCATTTCTAGGAATGTGACATTTTTTGATAATCAATTTATGTTTCAGTGTCTTTCTCCTGCCATGAATGATATTGCTATTCTTCCCAACTTTTCTATTATTCCTCAATCTATAGAACGTTTTAAAGCAGGAAATGTATATGTTAGAAAACATAAACAGCAGGTTATAACACCCCTTTTCGACCCTGATCCGCCACCTGATCCGCCACATGATCTTATAGCGGTTGCACCACGACGTTCTAGCAGAGCGTCTCGTGCACCAGATAGATATTCACCAGACAGGTATAATTCCTCACATACTTCTTTGTCTGCATCTCTCTCTAGCATATCTATTCCTACTTGTTACTCACAAGCTGTTAAAGATATGCGTTGGATAAACGCAATGAATGAGGAACTTCAGGCTCTTCAAGAGAATTTCACATGGGATATTGTTTCTTGTCCTCCTCATATCAAACCCATAGGTTGCAAATGGGTGTATTCTGTTAAATTGAATTCTGATGGGTCCCTCAACCGGTACAAGGCTCGATTGGTTGCCTTAGGAAACAAGCAGGAATATGGAATTGATTATGATGAGACATTTGCACCGGTAGCCAAAATGACAACCGTTCGCACTGTACTCTCTATCGCTGCTTCTAATGAGTGGGCTCTTCATCAAATGGATGTGAAGAATGCCTTTCTTCACGGTGATCTTACTGAAGATATTTATATGACTCCTCCTCAAGGTCTATTTTCTTCATCTGATGGTGTGTGCAAGCTCAAACGCTCTTTATATGGTCTGAAACAAACACCTAGAGCATGGTATGAGAAATTTCGTTCCACTCTACTTGGGTTCTCTTTCACTCAGAGTCAATATGACTCCTCTTTATTTATTCATCGCACATCTACAGGCATTGTTCTACTCCTCCTTTATGTTGATGATATGGTCATTACTGGCTCTGATCAGGCATCCATCCAGGAACTTAAACATCAATTACAAACTGCATTTCATATGAAAGATCTTGGTAACTTGCAGTATTTCCTTGGCCTTGAGGTTCATTCTACGTCCAAGGGTATATTTCTTCATCAACATAAGTATGCGACCGACCTTATTTCTATGGCGGACCTCCAATCAGCTAATCCGGTAGATACTCCTCTTGAGGTTAATGTGAAATATCATCGAGATGAAGGTGACCTATTGACAGATCCTTTCTTGTATCGACAACTTGTGGGTAGTCTTAATTATTTGACAATTACCCGACCTGACATATCATTTGCTGTTCAGCAAGTAAGTCAGTTCATGCACTCTCCTCGTCACCTTCACTTGGCAGCAGTTCGTCGCATCATTCGTTATTTGCTAGGCACCTCTCAACGAGGTCTCTTCTTTCCCATTGGCACAGTTCCCAAATTGATTGCCTATAGTGATGCTGATTGGGCTGGGTGTCCCGACACCCGACGATCTGTCACCGGTTGGTGCATGTTTCTCGGTTCATCTTTGATATCATGGAAAAGTAAGAAACAAACAAAAGTCTCTAAATCATCTACTGAATCAGAGTATCGCGCCATGTCTACTGCTTGTTCAGAGATAATTTGGCTTCGTGGTCTTTTGGCTGAACTTGGATTCCCTCAAACAGAGCTGACGTCTCTCTATGCTGACAATACAAGTGCTATTCAAATTGATGCAAATCCTGTTTTTCATGATCGCACCAAACATATTGAAGTCGATTGTCACTCTATCCGTGAGGCCTATGATAATCAGGTTATATCCATCCCTCACATCAATACTCAGTTTCAAGTTGCGGACATTCTTACCAAAGCTGTTCCTCGCCCGCGCCATCAGTTTCTAGTTAGCAAATTGATGCTCCTTGACCAGCCGCATCACTTTGAGGGGGGATGTGAATCAAGAAATAATGTTAATTTGTAATTATATTTATTAGCTTTCCTAAACTAGGTTAGACAAATCAGGATTTGATTTGATCCTCTTAATTTGTAATTATTAGATATAAATGTTGTAACTATTATTTATAGTGAGAAATATCAAAGTAAAAGGCATCAAGCCCTATTTTCTGACATGGTATCAGCAAGTTCGATCAAACCTGTCAGATTTTAGTTCATCGTGGGCTTTATTCAGCGACACACCACTAAGTCGCTCTCGAAATCTCGAGCTCGTCTTTGCTGCTCTTGGTTCTTGTTTGTCTCCCAGTTCCTTTCGTTGTTGATCACAGATCCTTGTCCGACTATTGGTTTCGCCGTTGCGATTATCAATTTTATGAGGCTGAGACTGTGATTCTTGATTCGTTTTTGGGTTGTCCTTGTTGAGCGTGTTACTCGCTGTTGCTGCTTGGTCGATCGTCATCGTAATTCCGTCTGCCTCTCGCTGTGAGCGTGTCTCTCTGCTGCTGCCACTGCTCCGTCTCTGTGCTGATGCCCTGTTTCTGTACTGCTGCTGCCCTGTTTCGGTGCTGCTCCTCCGCTCTGTTTCTTTGCTGCTGCTACTGCTCCGTCTCTGTGCTGCTGCCCTGTTTCGGTGCTACTCCTCCGCTCTGTTTCTGTGCTGCTCCTCTGCTCTGTTTCTCATGGCTTCTGACAAAGAAAGAGACAACTTTTGTGTCCGTTTTACTGGCAAAAATTACGCTGCTTGGGAATTTCAATTCAAAATGTATGTTAAAGGAAAAGGATTATGGAGTCACCTTGATGGGGTTTCTAAGTCACCGACAGAGAAAGTCGCGTTAGATGCGTGGGAAGTCAAAGATGCTCAGATTATTTCTTGGATTCTCAATACTATTGATCCTCATATGATCAATAATTTGCGCTCCTTTTCAACTGCTCAAGAAATGTGGAACTATTTGAAGCGTATCTACAATCAAGACAATACGGCCAAACGTTTTCAGTTGGAGCTAGAGATAGCCAACTATAAACAAGGTAATTTGTCTATTCAAGAATATTATTCTGAATTTTTGAATTTATGGACAGAGCACTCTGCTATTCTATTTGTTGCGGTTCCCAAGACTTCTCTTGCGGATGTCCAAGTTGTCTACAACACTAGTAAACGGGATCAATTTCTCATGAAACTTCGTCCAGAATTTGAGGTTGTTAGAGGTGCTTTGCTGAATAGAAATCCCATTCCATCTTTGGATACATGTGTTGGTGAACTTCTCAGAGAGGAACAACGTCTCATTACTCAAGGAATCATGTCTCATGATGTTGTCACTTCCGAACCTGTTGCATATGCCGCTCAGAGTCGAGGTAAAGGTCGTGATATGCGCCAAGTCCAATGTTTCTCGTGTAAACAATTTGGACATGTCGCTCGTAGTTGCAATAAGAAGTTTTGTAATTATTGCAAGCAGCTAGGTCATATTATCTCTGATTGTCCCACGCGCCCTCCACGACCAACACAACGTTCTATGCAGGCATTACATGCCACTACGAGCTCCACAACTGGTCCTTACATTTCTGGTGCCTCTAATGGTGGTGCTTTACAGCCTGAAATGATTCAACAAATGGTACTTTCTGCTCTTTCAGCCTTGGGAATTCAGGGTAAGTCTTCTAGTGTTTCCAATCCATGGTTTCTTGATTCTGGTGCCTCCAATCATATGACGAGCTCTTCTAAATGTTTGCACAATTTACATTCTTATCATGGTAATCAGAAAATTCAAATTGCTGATGGTAATACCATTTCTATCACTAATGTTGGTGATATAAACTCTGATTTTCGGGATGTGTTCGTATCACCTGGACTTGCTTCCAATTTATTGTCTGTTGGACAATTGGTGGATAACAATTGTAATGTTAATTTTTCTCGTGATGGTTGTCTTGTACAGGAGCAGGTGTCGGGGAAGGTGATCGCGAAGGGGCCTAAAGTGGGAAGATTGTTTCCACTTCAATTTATTTCCAATCATTTATCTTTTGCTTGTAATAATGTTTTGAATTCATATGAGGATTGGCATAGAAAATTGGGTCATCCAAACTCTGCTGTTTTATCTCATTTAGTTAAAACTGGTTTGTTGGGAAATAAAAATGTTGTTTCTAATACCTCTGTGCCATGTTCTGTTTGCAAATTGGCTAAAAGTAAAACACTTCCTTTTCCTTCTGGTGCTCATCGTGCTTCCACTTGTTTTGAGATGATTCATAGTGATGTATGGGGAATGTCTCCTGTAACTTCTCATGCTCACTATAAATATTTTGTCACATTTATTGATGATTACAGTCGTTTTACTTGGATATATTTTCTTCGGTCTAAATCTGAAGTGTTTTCTATGTTTAAGAAATTTCTAACATATGTTGAAACTCAATTTCAAGCAAGTGTTAAAATTTTTCACTCCGACTCTGGTGGTGAGTATATGTCTCATGAGTTTCAGGAGTATCTTCAGCAAAAAGGTATATTATCTCAACGATCTTGTCCAAATACCCCCCAACAAAATGGAATGGCAGAACGTAAGAATCGTCATTTGCTTGATGTAACGCGCACCTTGCTTCTTCAAGCTTCTGTACCATCTCGATATTGGGTGGAGGCTCTTTCCACAGTTGTCTTCCTGATCAATCGTCTTCCTTCTACGGTTATTGATCTTGACTCTCCTTTTTTTCGTCTTTTTAAAATTCAGCCTAATTATAGTGATTTACATACTTTTGGATGTGTGTGTTTTGTTCACTTACCTCCATTTGAAAGACATAAGCTTGGTGCGCAGTCTGCTCAATGTGCATTTATGGGATATAGTCACTCTCATAAGGGTTTTGTGTGTTATGATGTTTCTAACCAGCGTTTTCGCATTTCTAGGAATGTGACATTTTTTGATAATCAATTTATGTTTCAGTGTCTTTCTCCTGCCATGAATGATATTGCTATTCTTCCCAACTTTTCTATTATTCCTCAATCTATAGAACGTTTTAAAGCAGGAAATGTATATGTTAGAAAACATAAACAACAGGTTATAACACCCCTTCTCGACCCTGATCCGCCACCTGATCCGCCACATGATCCTATAGCGGTTGCACCACGACGTTCTAGCAGAGCTTCTCGTGCACCAGATAGATATTCACCAGACAGGTATAATTCCTCACATACTTCTTTGTCTGCATCTCTCTCTAGCATATCTATTCCTACTTGTTACTCACAAGCTGTTAAAGATATGCGTTGGATAAACGCAATGAATGAGGAACTTCAGGCTCTTCAAGAGAATTTCACATGGGATATTGTTTCTTGTCCTCCTCATATCAAACCCATAGGTTGCAAATGGGTGTATTCTGTTAAATTGAATTCTGATGGGTCCCTCAACCGGTACAAGGCTCGATTGGTTGCCTTAGGAAACAAGCAGGAATATGGAATTGATTATGATGAGACATTTGCACCGGTAGCCAAAATGACAACCGTTCGCACTGTACTATCTATCGCTGCTTCTAATGGGTGGGCTCTTCATCAAATGGATGTGAAGAATGCCTTTCTTCACGGTGATCTTACTGAAGATATTTATATGACTCCTCCTCAAGGTCTATTTTCTTCATCTGATGGTGTGTGCAAGCTCAAACGCTCTTTATATGGTCTGAAACAAGCACCTAGAGCATGGTATGAGAAATTTTGTTCCACTCTACTTGGGTTCTCTTTCACTCAGAGTCAATATGACTCCTCTTTATTTATTCATCGCACATCTACAGGCATTGTTCTACTCCTCCTTTATGTTGATGATATGGTCATTACTGGCTTTGATCAGGCATCCATCCAGGAACTTAAACATCAATTACAAACTGCATTTCATATGAAAGATCTTGGTAACTTGCAGTATTTCCTTGGCCTTGAGGTTCATTCTACGTCCAAGGGTATATTTCTTCATCAACATAAGTATGCGACCGACCTTATTTCTATGGCGGACCTCCAATCAGCTAATCCGGTAGATACTCCTCTTGAGGTTAATGTGAAATATCATCGAGATGAAGGTGACCTATTGACAGATCCTTTCTTGTATCGACAACTTGTGGGTAGTCTTAATTATTTGACAATTACCCGACCTGACATATCATTTGCTGTTCAGCAAGTAAGTCAGTTCATGCACTCTCCTCGTCACCTTCACTTGGCAGCAGTTCGTCGCATCATTCGTTATTTGCTAGGCACCTCTCAACGAGGTCTCTTCTTTCCCATTGGCACAGTTCCCAAATTGATTGCCTATAGTGATGCTGATTGGGCTGGGTGTCCCGACACCCGACGATCTGTCACCGGTTGGTGCATGTTTCTCGGTTCATCTTTGATATCATGGAAAAGTAAGAAACAAACAAAAGTCTCTAAATCATCTACTGAATCAGAGTATCGCGCCATGTCTACTGCTTGTTCAGAGATAATTTGGCTTCGTGGTCTTTTGACTGAACTTGGATTCCCTCAAACAGAGCCGACGTCTCTCTATGCTGACAATACAAGTGCTATTCAAATTGTTGCAAATCCTGTTTTTCATGAGCGCACCAAACATATTGAAGTCGATTGTCACTCTATCCGTGAGGCCTATGATAATCAGGTTATATCCATCCCTCACATCAATACTCAGTTTCAAGTTGCGGACATTCTTACCAAAGCTGTTCCTCGCCCGCGCCATCAGTTTCTAGTTAGCAAATTGATGCTCCTTGACCAGCCGCATCACTTTGAGGGGGGATGTGAATCAAGAAATAATGTTAATTTGTAATTATATTTATTAGCTTTCCTAAACTAGGTTAGACAAATCAGGATTTGATTTGATCCTCTTAATTTGTAATTATTAGATATAAATGTTGTAACTATTATTTATAGTGAGAAATATCAAAGTAAAAGGCATCAAGCCCTATTTTCTGACAAAAATATGTTTATAAGTGAGAGGCATCTCTCATCTTACAAGCTGGTTTTGTAAGGTTGAGTTAAGTCCAATCCAAATTCTAAGATGGTACCGGAGAATGGTAAATTACAAACCTCCTTCCCACCAAATATCCTAATCCATTAGAATGATTAGGTGTAAAAATAAGAAAATTCCCTGATTACCCAATCTATTATTTTATTTATTTATTATTATTATTTTTATTATTATTATTATTATTATTATTATTATTATTATTATTATTATTATTATTTTATTATTATCCACCTGTAGCTAGCAAATTATCCATAAAAAGTGTACAAATAAGTTACTATGTTTCTTTAATCACCTTAGGTCCTCTTTCTATGATTGTTTGTTACCTAATGTTGCTTTGTTTTTGTAGGTTCTAGCAATCACTGAAGATGTACATGATGTTTACAATCTGGGCAAAGAGGCAGCTTCAGTCCACCTTTCTCTCATGGAAAATCTTTTAGAGGTTTAACTTATCCCTTTGTAGCTTTATAAATATGACAGTCAAACTTTGGCTGTAACTTTCCATTCTATATTTCCTGATATCAAACACCCCCTAAAGTAAAATTGAAGTTTGGTGGTTTTATGTTTTTGATAGGCAAATACCATCCTTCTTCCACTTGAGTCCGTGTTGTCTAAGGACGCAACTGCTATGGCTGATGCTATAGCTAGGGAAAGCGAGATCAAGAAGGAAATATCACACATCCATGGACAAGCTATATATCAATCATACTGTTCAAGGATCCGGGAGTCCTGTCAGACCTTTAAGCCCTTGGTGCCATCACTGACATCAGCTGTGAAGGGACTTTATTCATTGTTAACCAGGCTAGCAAGAACAGCTAATCTCCATGCTGGGAATCTGCACAAAGTAATGACGGTTTCAAGATAGTTTTGGTTGTTTGTTTCTCTTTTATACATATGTGTGCGCGTATAAACATTTTTTTAAGGAAATTTGCACAAAAAAGTTGTGTAGAGAATTTATTTTTTGTTTATATTTTGAAAGAACAAATATAGATCCACACTCTTTGTTTTCAGGCTCTTGAAGGAATAGGAGAAAGTCAGGAAGTAAAATCACAGGATATTGCTTTGTCTACGTCAGATGGTGGTGGTGGTGATGTTGTTGAGTTCGATGGTAAAGAAAGGGAGAGTCTCTCTAGGTCTGATGATGATAAGACAGAAGATTTCACTGGCTTTTCTCGACTTTCTTTGGAAGAAAAAGGATGGATATCACCACCAGATAGCAACTTCTGTAGCAGCTCAGGATCTGACATTACATCAGCTGAAGTTAGTCTTCCTGATAGCTTGAATGATTCATCAGAAAGTATAGATATGCTTTCGCAGGTGTCGAGTAGCAGAAACCCCATCGGTCATTTACATACCACTTCCTTGTCTCAAACTGATGTGGAAGAAATCTCACTTTTTGAGGTGTCAAAGTCTTTTCCTCTGGAAGCTGATCTTGACAGTGCTGATTCTGTGAACTTAACTAATGAGGCCACTGAGCAACCCAAGGCTAGGCCCTTTCCCAGTGATAAATCTGTGGCCAGCCCTGCTGTCTCTCGGAATCTATTGAATGAAAACTTAGACAAATTTAATGGTGAAGATGAACTGCTTTCTACAAATAAAGCTAATAATGGCACCGAACCTCGAGAAACTCCGGATGTTTACATCAATACCAGTACTCGAGTAGGAAGAGGTATATATATTCAACTATTTATTTCTTGTCACCTTTCATTTGATTTAAATCGCATATTAGTAAACATTATAGCTTGATGAAAGAATATGAACCTTATAAAATTTATATTACCTATATCAAATTAAAAGAAAAGATGTATCACTCTGATGGACTCAAACCACTCACGCTCGGCTTTAGTATGAAGAATTCAAAACTATCCTGTAGAGGGAAAGCTAATCAAAGCCAAGAGGAAGTGTAATACTGTATGCATTAGAGTTTTGCTAAAGTCAACACTCAATCTTATCTTGAGGAGTTATTTTAAAAAAAGATGTAAAAAAAAGCTGAAGTTAGTAGGTTTTATGATTTATTATTCCTGTTGTATCCTTACATAACCCTACGTTTATGGTTTTTGTTCTTTTGGAATTGGTTGGGGCCTTTATGAAATTATGATTTATCTTTCGTTTCAATTCTCTACATTTGGGGGTACACTTTCCCTAATCTATTTTTTATATATATTAAAAAACTCTACAAAACCCTTTATTTTGGAAGAGACTGTGAGGCAGAAACAGCCAACAATCTGACACCCACCTCATAGTATCTGTATCTATTAATAGTATCATTTGACTTCATAATATCTCATGTGATTGAAAGTTGCCTGGAAATAAAATTGACATGTTCTTTTCTTTTTTCACTTATCTCTAGGGAAAAATGCTTATGCCTTGTCCGTATTGAGGCGGGTTGAGATGAAAATTGATGGTCGAGATATTTCTGAAAACAGGTATGGTTATATAGCTCTCTTTGGAACTAATTATTCTGCTGAATATTTTTAATGATACCAAACTTTGTTTGAATTTCAGAGAAATTGGTATTGCAGAGCAAGTGGATTATCTGCTAAAGCAAGCTACTAGTGTAGATAATCTTTGCAACATGTATGAAGGTTGGACACCATGGATTTGAGATTTCAATTTCAAGCGGTTTCTCAGACTTGAACATCTTAAACTGAAGTCCCATTCCCAACATCATACAAGAACTTGCCTCAGGCATTGCTCAGTTGATCAAGGTGAGGAATAGGACCATTGGTGTGATTATTTCCTTGTGATAAGGAAGCTCCCACTCCCATTTTTTGCAGGTCCATTAGTCTGGCCATATCAGGAAGTCTACCAATGATCCCCAATCAGTAGTAATCTATGCATGGTCAAAACCGAACTGTATTATGTTTAGACTAGATTCTGCCATCGCTTTGATTTCAGCACTTGTCCTGGCAGAGTTATTATTTCATACCTTGCATGTGGTTTTGCATCTGCTATCCCATGTGCTGCAGAGAAGTCCAAGCAAGTCGTAACAGTAACAGCTGGTCTCGTGGGAGATATAAACAATGTACTGCAGCTTTGAACACCTGTTACTGGCATTGTCATATTGATGGAGGAGTATGATTTGGATCCTCAGTTCTGGAAGGCTAAAAGAAAAGACGCCATATCCTAACAGCCGGGCTGTGGGTTATCCAGTTACTGTTTTGGCTGGAGCATTATATTTTTGCAAAACTGAAGTCTAGCATCAGTAGTTGCACATATCCTTGTATCATTTATATGTAGTAGATATAGGTTTAAGAATAAACTGAGTTTTCATTTCCTTATTTAATTGGATGTATGTATTCAATCCTGCCCAAGATTGGCTTGGTGATTGATATTTAAACCCGTTGACAATTTGTTGTAATAACTTTCAAGTCCTTTTTAAATAATGTACCAAACATGCCTTCACCCGAGTAACTAACATCAAGTCAATAAACTTGTATCAATCAAGCAATGAAGCACATGGACTCCTAAAATAATAAAGTACCCGTTTTGGATACTCATCCGGTGTGTACTTATGGTACTTTGTTTTCTTATGATTTTAATGAGTAAAACTGGATACTCATCCGGTAGCGGTATCGTACTTTATGTTGGACATAAGTCCCCTTGCTCTTGATTTTGACATAATTAACAAACATACAATGTTCATGCATTATTTGATAAAACTAACACTTTGAATCAAGGTACATTTTAGGAAAATGCAAGCAAACACTATACACTTGGACACAAGCTTGGAACACAAGGAATCAAGCAAAAAGTAGAGAATATGTTGAAGAAAGATCCATTTCCATCTAGTGTCATTAGTGTTTGTAGTATTTAGTTGTTAGACTTAATCAATGTGATTTCATGCATAAGTATTTGCCAAGTTTAAAATGAAATCCTAAATTGAACTAGCAACCAAATCGATTAGCTAATCAATTGATACATCTATTGGGCAATCGATTGCTTGAATTAGAATTAAAGTTTCCACTAAGCCAATCGATTGGTAAATCGATTCTTTAAAGGACTTAGGTGTAAACTGAATTCTGGGTTAACTCAATCGATTCGTACATCAATTGAGAAATCGATTTTGTGACTTACAGAGTCAAGCTAAAAACCTTGCAAATCGATTGGCAAATCGATTCAGAAAACTCTTTTTCATCAGACTTGGCCTTTGTAACCAACCAATCGATTGGACAATCGATTGGGATATCAATTGAGAAATCGATTTATTAAATCACAGAGACAACCACTTATCGAACCAATCGATCGACAAATCGATTGTGAAAATATTTTTTATCAGTCTGTGCCTCTGTGATCAATCAAATCGATTGAGTGATCAATTGAAAATTGTTTCTTAACTTGCAAAGTATATGACAATCGATTAGGCAATCGATTGGATAAATGTCATGTTTAAATCATACATCAGAAATATGTTTCAAGTCGATTGGCAAATCAATGTTTTCCAAATAGCCAAGTCACTGTAATAATTCGAATTGATTTGTAAATCGATTGGAATAAAACAGCTGAATCATTGTGACCAGCAAATCGATTGGCGAAACGATTAGTGCAAAATAACTGGAGTCACTGTGGTCAGTCCAATTGATTGACACATCGATTGGAGAAATTGTTGAGTTACAGACCTTTGCCAAATCAATTTTGGACAAATATGAATCGACTGTTTTGATCTTGTTGTTTGAACAAAACGCCTATAGTCGATTACTCAATTGATTTGGACCTGAACACGTTTCTGTTTTCTGATTTAAGCATTAAAAGAATCGATTGTCAAATCGATTCATTCATATATGTTCAAGAATCAAGAAAAACAAGAAACACGATAATCGATTGGGCAATCGATTGTGTAGTTTTAAACTGTTATAAAATCGATTAGGGAATCGATTTGACTGCTGTTTTTCCTTGACATATATAAGTTGACTCATAACCCTTTTTACTCATAACTTGAAAAACAATGTTCATAACTTTGAATAACCTTTGAATATCTTTGTACAAACGTTTTTCATAACACCTTGAGAAAAAGATTTGAATACACACTATACTCTACCTTGGCAAATCTTATTATGTGTATTTCATGTTTGTTTGAGGCACATTCATTGATAAGATCGTTGATCTTTTGTCCATTCTTTGTAAATAAAATATTGTAAAGAAAGTCTGTAAAAATCCAGTATCAAACTGGTAACTATCTTGGTTGAAGAAGGAGTCATCAACAAGAAGTTTCACTGTCATCTTGGGAGAGCTTGCTGAGTAGCTTGAGGGATACAGTGGGTGTGCAATAGAAGTGTGAGAGAGTTTTAAGATAGATAGGCTTGGAGAGCTGGACAATCTGTAAAACTCATTCTTGACAATTCTATTGAAAAAGGTCATAATCGATTTGATTATCGGGACTGGACGTAGGCTGTCAGATAGACGGCTGAACCAGTATAAAAATCTTGGTGTACTATCTTCTAACCCTTTCTCTTTATCTTAATAGCTCTTTGTATGCACATGTTAGCGAAATTCTGTTTTGACTAATATTGCTTGAATGGTTGAATTTGCATGTTTGTATCTTGATTAATCTGTTTTACAATTACTGAATCTACTGCAATCGTTATTAGACAATACATGTATTTGTGAATTTTTCTTTTAGGAATAAACATTGGGACTGTGGTTAGTAACTTGTTTGATAAGTTTTGTATTTGTTTTACTGTTTAGCAATCTTGTGAGAATAGTATATTCTTCGTATAGATTAGTTAAACTGAGGTCATAATAACCATCACTATATTTATGGGTCTCTGTTTTCTTAATATTTTATTATGAATAAAATAAATGATTTTTTATACATTAATATAATATTAACTATGTATTTGTATTTATTTGTTGCTGTAATCGAATATAATTTGTGACATTTTAAACTTTTATTATAAATTTGTCTGGTAAATTAAATAATTTAGCTTTTTTAATTATGTAAAAAATGACATTTTTTATTAATGAGTCTGTACCTTTAATTTAAAAAAATAAATACTATATTCGGTATTAGTATTGGTACCGTGTCTCTTTCTATGCATTATTTTGTACAAATAAAAATTATGAACAAATTAACGTATGATGATTATATTGGTTTATTTTGATTTTTTTATTTTACAAATTATCATTTTTTTTATTTTGTATACTGTTTGTATTGTATATTTAATTTATATGCTGTTATTTTTTTTTACCTTCGCGATAATGATAATTCTGCTATCTTATTTTTAGAGTTTGGTGCTCTGCGCCATTATCTGACAACATTGGTAAGTACTAAATTTTACTTGTATATACAAAATGCAGCGGAAGCTTTTAAAATCGAAAAACATAAATGCAAGGTAGTTTTTCTGACAGGTTAATTAATGGTATGGATTATTTTATCGAATTGTGTTTCTACTACCTGGAATTGAGACTGTTACAAAATAAAACCATAGGATTGATACACCTTGGCTCATTATGTAAACTCTGAGGAAAGAAGATAAACTGAAAATATGCTTCTGGCCAGCATTAAAATGATAAGCAGATTTCCTCCACATAAACTATGAACAAGTCATAGAAGGGGTATTTTGATGGTGCACCTTTATTCATATCCTAAAGGCTAAAGCTCGTGTAATAGCTAGCAAAAGACTCATTTCTCACAAGAATTTGACTTTATATGTTACTCCCTCCCTTGCATACTATAAGATCCTCCAACGAAATTTATGCATATTAAGAAAAGTAGATTTAGTAATAAAAGTTGTCCAAAGTGTTACTTTCACTTATTTACCCCTATAATTATAAAAATTATAAGAGAAAAAAATTAATGTTTTTCAATAATAAATGAAATAGGGTCATTTTTGTAAAGAAATCATTAATGTATATTAAATTTTGAAAATGATCATATATAACGAGGTGACCGCTTCATCGACAACTTCTGCATTCCTATGCTGAAGCAAGAAAACATATGTAGCAGCAGAACTTCCCGTCACCAAATGATTTGGATGCAATTGCAGCTGAGAAACCGGTGCATCAAACTGCAATAACTTCTGCACAGACGACGGGAGAAGACCATATTTTTGCAAGGACAATAATTGGAGATTAGTTTTCAAAACACCATGAACTTGGATAGAGGTAATCTTTCCGAATCCTGTCTCATACTCCAAGGCCTTAAACAATATATCAACTACAAGAGGATAAAAATCCGAAAACTGTTCCGGCAATATGTCAGCTAAAGGAGTCAAACACTTCCAAGAATCTTCAATCCATTCAGACCATCCGAATTTCTGCCCAATGACAGGCAAGCACCTGAGCAATCAAGGAATCTACCCGACGAGAGGTTCAATTATCTGTTCAAGCATGTTCATTTCCAACAAACCCGAAGCAGTAGACTGCAGAATCGTTGAAAAACAAGAAAGCAAAGCTAAAAGCCGGCGAAACTGCTGCGGCGTTCCAGTAGTTGGCAAAATATGTGCAAGTAGTCTCACATATGCATCTTGTATCTATATTGACGGATCCCCAAGTTTCTCCAGTATCACTTCAGCTAAGTGATATACGCACAAACTGAGAAAACCATGTTTTTGCAAGGACCATAATTGGAGATTAGTTTTCACTGGTAAGCTGCACACACACCAGCTGAACTTTAACACGTACTCATTATTCCACACATACCAGCTGAGCTTGAACGCGTACTCACTATTCCACTTACCTTTCAGAGTTCAGAGGTACAACTTTCATTTACACTTAACTAACATTGTTGATCATAGCAGCAACCAATCCCCATATAAGCACATGTTCATTTATCATCATTTCCCCCTAGGTCATCATCTGTCTCCATTCCCTCAATTAAAGATAGGTAGGTGCTGTCATCAGGAGTAATGCCTTTGCTGACCATTTCTCTGAGGAGCTCTTCAGCTTGCTCACCTTCGCGGTTTTTGCATAAGCCATGAATAAGAGCATTGTAAGTGAGAATGGTAGGATCAAATCCTATAGTCAACATTTCATCTTTAACTCTAAAAGCATCCTTCATGTCTCCTCTTTTACTGTAACCTTTAATAAGTGTATTGTAACTAATATGATCAGGTTTGATCCCCCTTCTCTTCATTACATCAAGAAGTTTCCGAGCTTCTTCCACTTTCCCCTCCCTGCAGTACCCTTGCATCAAGGAATTGTACGTGACTTCATCGGGAAAAACCTTTGCATCATCCATCTCTTTCAAGAGTTGAAAAGCACTATCGATGTTACCATTTGCACAATGACCATCGATCAATGCATTGAAAATTATGATATCTGGCAGCAGACCTTCGTTTTTAGTCTTCTTAAACAGCTCATCTGCCTCCCTCATCCTATGCCTTTTCCCAAGAACATATATAAGCGATGTATAAGTTACCAGTGTCGGTCTAATCCTTCTTTCCACCATTTCCTCATAAAGAGTGAAAGCTTTCTTTGCATCCCCACATCTGCAATAGCCATTAATCAGTATGTTATATGTAACAACATCAAACTCCATTCTTCTTTCTCTCATTTCTTTCATCATATCCTCAACTTCCCCCATCCTCCTTTCCATAAACAGTGCATGAATAAACATATTGTAGGTAACAAGAGAAGCAACTATGCCTCTACTCATCATCTCATCCCTATAACCAAAAGCCTTATCCAAATTCCCTTTATTGCAACACCCATCAATTAAAGCATTATAAGTTACAGCATTAGGAACTAAACCAAACTCCAACATTTTACAAAGTAAATCAGCTGCCTCATCAATCCTTCCTTCTTTACACAACCGAGAAATAAAAGAATTATAGGTATAACAATCCGGTTTGAGACCTTTATCTTTCATCTTTTGAAAAATCGCATGAGCCTTTTCAAACTTGCCTCTTAAACAGTATCCATGTATAAGTGTGTTATAAGTAACAACATTAGGCTTCACACCAAAAGCTTCCATATAAACAATGAACTCCTTGGCTTTTTTCAACTTACCTTCTTTACACAAAACATTGATCATTATGTTAAAAGTGCAAACACTGGATTTGATCTTCATCCTAAACATATCAGCATACAAAGCCCAAGCCATTTGGGTTCTATTCAATTTCAGGAAAAGACTCAAAACCTGATTGCATGTTTCGATTTTTGGGACAATCCCATTTTGTTTCATCAAGTGAAAACACTCAAGAGCCTCATTGGGTTTTCTGAGATGACAATAAGCAGTGAGGAGAAGGTCAAAGACGATGGTGGTTTTCGTATTGAGACGGGTGCGGGCTAGTGACAATTGGTTGAAAATGATGGTAGGGGTGGTGGTGAGGATAGCGGGGTGAAGGATTTGGAGAGCTGGTTTGGGTGATGGGAGACGGTAGAGGATGCAGACGGCGATGCAACGGGTAGTGAGGTCGAAGCAGTGAGGTTGGTTGTGTAGATGGGTGAGGAGAGTGTGAACGAGTTGGGGGTTTTGGTGAAGGTGGGAAAGTGTGGAAGAGAGAAGGGAAGGGGTGAGGTTCGCAAGGTGTTCGACGAAATGCCAGTGAAAAGATTGGATGAAATTGAGGAGTGTGGTTTCAGTGATTGGTGGTGGGGGTGGGGAAGGGGAAGTAGTAGTGGGAAGGGAGAAATTTGAGACGTGACCTGGACGTGTACTTCCCGATTTGATTCCGGCGGCTTTCTTGAGGTACCACGTGACGGAAGGAGGTTGAACTGTGACATCAAACGTGTTGTCTTGAGGTACCACTGGTGGCGCTGGACGTGCGGCTCCTGCCGGAATTCTCAATCGGATCTTCGCTGCTGCCGCCTTCGGAACGCTCATCGTCGACGACAGGAAGGTGTGGTGGTAGTTCGGGATGGGCTAGGTTCTTCTCTTTCAATAAATCGGTACTTCCCCAATGTATTCTTCTTATTTTTTTAAGGTTAAATATTAGGCGCGGTTTCTTAATTTAAGGTTTTACTCCTTTATATATATATATATATATATATATTATTTAATCCTTTATTTTAATTTTAAACACTAATATAATATTTTATATTTTAAAATGTGCATAATGTTATTTATTTTTTATATAAAAATTTAAAAAATTATCAAAATTTTTAAATAAAACTTATAAAATTAATTATCATATTTAATACAATATAAATTTCATCAAATTCATAATTCAAATATAAAATAAACTCATTTTCATCTTTAAGATTAAATTCATCAAATAAAAAATTAAAATATAAATTTATTTAAATATTTAAGTTATAAATTTGATGAAATTTGTATTATATTGAAAATGATAATTAATTTTATGGGTTTTGTTTAAAAAATTTGATGAATTTTTATTAAAAAAATGATAATATTATTGACATTTTAAAATATAAAAAATCAAATTATCAACTAAAATGTTAATTAGAATTAAGTGAAGGAGCTACAAATATAAATTTTGATTAATAAAAAAAATAAATAAAAATAAATAAATCTCTATTTGAACTATATTAAGAAATTGATTTTTTTTATTAATATGT
>JBBPBR010000003.1:63828209-63858157 GCA_037974775.1 Cicer pinnatifidum
AACATAATATTCAACTAGTAATTTAATTTGATAATACTAAAAAATATTAATATTTAAATTTATGGTAGAAATCCCATTTAATGTAATGCCCTAGTAATTATAACTAAAGTCTTATAAATAAACAAATCTTATAAGACAAAAAAGAATAATAATAATAATAATAATAATAATAATAATAATAATAATAATAATAATAATAATAAATAAATAAATAAATAAATAAATAAATAAATAAATAAATATTTGTCATTATTTGATTTGTCTCCAATCAATTGAAATAAGTTTTTTAATTTTTGTGAAAAATATTTTTTCCAAATAAAAAATAATTTTATATTTCTAAAAAAGCTCATCAAAATATGATAAGAAAATTGTAGTTTTTTAAAAAATAAAATAAAAGTTACGGCAAATGCAGCACTAGTGTAAATATTGGGAGTACAAGTGATTTTGAATTGATACAAAACCAAAATAGTACGAAGTCATTTACAAATTGAGAAATTTGATTTGACATGAAAAAAGAGCCGAATGGTCTTTTACGAGCGGCACCAACTATCCAAAACTGGCCAAACTGTTAGCCGCGGTTTCAAATCCTTCCTTTGTTTTATGATGGTCAGCGGCTCTCAACAAAATGGCGCCTATCTGCGTCGTTTCTATTGCTTTCAAAGTTCAAACGTTAATTTGCTTGAGGACCTCCTTAGCTGTAGCACTCTTTCATTCAAATTACAATGCCCATGTCTACATTCAACTAACTGTAGTTATAGTTGATTATCTAATAATGTACACACAAAAAACCAATATTGGCTAATCAAGAAATGAAAAATAATTGAGATAAATTACCGAACTTTCGGAGATTATGAGAAATAATTTTTTTTTGTTTTAACTATTCAACAATCTTTCTTTATGAATCTTGGTGTGACCATAAATATTCACCCGAAAGCACGAAAAATAATGAAAATGGGAGAAAAAAAATTGGAGTGCTAAGCACACACATCCTTCCTTCCATGTAGGAGAGGAAACAAAATATTTCCAATAAAAGATCAAAGCAGTTGGAACACCTAATGATCGATTTTCTTCAAACTTAAACCTTCACATTGTTAAGAGAAAATTAGGTTAAAATTTGTGTACCTTTATGACTTAGAGAGTCTGATTTACAGAGATCTCCTCTAGATTTCTATAATTTTTTTGTGATTTTCATTATGGTCATTATATGTCAGTTGGAATTTTCCTCATGATGTTGGACATGTGTCTTTGGTCATGTGATAGGTGGCTGCCATCAAGTAGCTACAGTCGTAATAGACTTTCTATCTAATGGTAGTGATTAAAAGGACAAATGATCTAAGATAGACCATCACATTATATTTTATTTGACTATACGTTTTATCCTAAATTCGAGAAAGTTCTACTATAAAACATGCTGATATTAGACCAACTCGATATTAGATCTGACTTAAGTGTAAGCGCAAAATAATTTTTAAGGAGGCATATGTACCATATTGATAATTTAGTGCCATGGTAAATTATCACATGTGAAAAACAAGGGCTCAAGGGAGGAGTTAACGAGTTAGCCGGACAGAGATTTTGAACCTCACGGGACTATATAGATAGATCATCATAATACATAAGCATGACATATGTAAGAAGAGTGACCAAACTTACACAAAGATATGTTACATGCGTGTATCGCTTTTTTTTGGTGTAGATGACCGACACCTGGTCGTTTTGGAGACATTAATCATTCAAACTTGTTAGATTCTTCAATTTACAATTGCATAGAAAAAACCTACGGTTTATGGCTTTTGAATGATGAGAATAATTTATTAATTCAATGTAATTCATTACTTCTTTCTTAATTCTATATTTGTATTTTTATAAGCAAAAGGTTGGAAGGAGTTCTATATTTTTCAGATGTATAAAAAATAAAATGACTAAAAGTATAAATTAATAAAAATTAAGAAATTAAAAATATATTTTAAAAACTAAAATAAAATAAAATAAAAATATGAGTGTTTAGTAAAATTGTCTATTTCACAAGTCCACTAATTATTAGCTTCATGCCACATGTTGGAGTCTATGAGTCCACTTTGTTTTAAAAAAATATCTATAATTTTTTGGGAAAAAATTTTGATTTTTTTTTTAAATAAATTTTTTTCTCAAAATTTTCTAATAAAAAAATATTTACAATTTTTTATTTTTTATCAGAAAAAATTGATTTTTTTAAAGTAAAATAATATTTGTGATGTTGCTTATAAAATTTTTCAAAAAAAAATGTTTTCGAAATTTATTTAAGAAATATATATTTAAAATTTTTTAAAAAAAATATCTCAATTAACAAAACATTAAACCTATAAATTCCATATTCAAGTTTTTTAATGAGTAAGAACTCTAAAATATTTATTTTAATAAAAAATCTAATATTAAAATCTTAGTAACAGACTGTTGAGAAAGGATTTTGAGGTTTTATTGATAATTCTAATTTTTAGCAAGCAACTTCTAATGTTTTGACGTTAGTTAACAAAATTTCCCACTAATATGCATGTCTCTCTCAGTATCTTACTCAAAATCAACAGGTGTTATCCAGAATCTACAGTATCTAATGATAATACATTTTGTAGTGGCAATTTTAGAGTTTAGAGTGAAAACATGATGGAGAAATAACCAATTTCGAATAATTTATTTTGCGGACTATATTTAATTATATAACGTATTCGATATTTTGTTGCTGGTAGGTAAAGACAAGTTTGTTTGCAGCAGCTTTCTTCAAAATGTGACGAAACCTTTTTACCTAGATTTTTTGACTTCAATACATTTGACATATCACCATTACTGCGTGTGCATACACAATCAACCATAGAGAAGTTGGGATCAACTGCAGTGGTAGTGTGGTACTAATTAATGGCATAGAAAACTTGTAGTATGTCACGTGACTAACGTCGGGTATACGGATTTACAAAACAAACATTTCCGGGTAATTTATATACAAGTAAAGGATATTTATACCGTAAGTTAATTATAATAATTAAATTGTTACTAATATTTGATATAATTATATATAAAATTAATTGATTTAATTGTACTTTTGGTCCCCTTATTATAGTTGAAAATTGAAAGTAGTCCCCCCATTTTGTTTGTCCCAAGTTTTAGTCTCCAAACAGAATTTGAGTCCAAATTATGATGAGTTGTCATTTTTTTAATGACGTGTCAATAAAAGGGTGACGTGGCATACGCTTATGTGGAATAAACTCATTATTATATTATTTTTGATTAAAAAATATAATTTATATTTTTAAAAATTATTATTATAATTGTGACAATATTTTTAAAAATACAATTTAATTATTAAAATTAAGTTAAAAGAAAAAACACCTAAAATCATAAACCATAAACAAATCAAAATAAAAAACATTTACTCATGAACCTTAAAATCATTCTGGATTTCTTCCTCCTTAACAACACGATCAACATCGCCTCCATCTCCCCCCTCAACATTGCGCTCAACTTCCTCCTCAACAGTTTCATCAACAAAGCTCTCAACTTACCCACTCTCTTCGCCCTTGCAATTTCAGACACCTCAACTTTCACTTCATCACCAACGACAACATATAACTCCATCATTGATTTCTTCTCTCTAGATCTTTCCACGCTCGCACGCCCGCCCCCTTCTTTCTTTCTTAAATCCAACCCTTCTCTTTCTCTCGTCTCAAACACACATTCACGAATCCTCTAAAACACCGTTGGATGGCGAAATACGGCGAGGGAGATAAACGGTGGATCGTCGAAGAAAGACCCAACGACACCAACGTCCACAACTGGCACTGGTCCGAAACCAACTGTCTAGAATGGTCTAGAACCTTCTTACCAACCTTCTTTCCAACCTCACCATCCTCAACGGCGAAGGTAACCTTTTCATCAAAACCACCACTCTCCGTAACCTCAACGGCAAAGCCTACATCAACATCCGTAAGGGGGAAATCATCCCCAGCTACGAAATCAGCCTCACACTTTCTTGGGAAGGTGAAGCAATAGATTCTGATGGTAATTTGTTGCTTAAAGTTAACGGCACCGTTGAAATTCCTTATATCTCCGACGAAAACGCAGACGAGGATCCTGAACTAAGGGTTATTGTTGAAGATGAAGGACCGATTGGGAAGAGGATTAAGGATGCGATGTTTTCTAAGGGGAAGTTGTTGATTTTGGAGAAGGTTAGGGTTTGGGTTCAGAGTATGGTCAAAGGTGGTCCTGTTAAAAAGGTGGTCCAGTGGTGACTGCGGTGAATGCTTCTGTTAAAAAGGAGAATAAGGTGGCGGAAAAGAAGAAGGAGAAGGAGAGTAAGAAGGGACAGAAAAGTATTGTGTTGACGGAGAAGTTTAATTGTAGGGCGAAGGATTTGTATGAGATATTGATGGATGAGAATAGGTGGAAGGGTTTTACGCAGAGCAATGCTAGGATTAGTAAGGATGTTGGTGGTGAAATCAGTATTTTTTATGGGTCTGTTACTGATTCTAATTTGGAGTTGCAAGAAGCTAAATTGATTGTTCAGAGATGGAGATTTGGAAGTTGGATTGATTTTAGGGTTAATGAGTGAATGTTTTTGATTTTGATTTGTTTAGAGTTCATGATTTTAGGTGTTTTTTCTTTTAACCTAATTTTAATAATTAAATTGTATTTTTAAAAATATTTTCACAATTATAATAATGGTTTTTAAAAATATAAATTATATTTTTTAATTAAAAATAATATAATAATGAGTTTATTCCACATAAGCGTCTGCCACGTCACCTTTTTATTGATACGTCATTAAAAAAATGACAATTCATCATGATTTGGACTCAAATTCTGTTTGGGGACTAAAACTGGGGACAAACAAAATGAGGGGACTACTTTCAATTTTCACCTATAATAAGGAGACCAAAAGTGCAATTAAGTCAAATTAATTATATAATTTATTGATTATGTAAAAAAAATATTTTTATTTTTATTTAATAAATAAATACTTCACCGTTCTTTGATGATGTCTTTTAGAAAACAAAAAGCTATTTGATGATGTGTCTTTGAGGTAAACAAATTTTTTTTTTCTTTCAAAAATAAAGGAAATTTAGAAAAATAGTGCATAATAGTAAAAGTTAATTTGCATGACACTGCGTATAAATATTATTTTAAGGAGAAGTTGTATTAAGACGAAAGTTTCATATTTAAACCTAGAAAAATTATCGTAACTATTTATTTCTAATATTTACTAATAAAAAGACGAGAGAAAGGAAAATTTTAAATTAAAAAAACAAACCATCATATATTATTTAAATTCACTAAAAAAATGTTTTATTCAAATTTTGTGATATTTTATTATTTGTCACTAAATTTACTTTTAATTATAGGTACTATGTCACATTTTACTTCATGTACTATGTATCAACTTTATTTGTTATTTTACTTCATGCTTATACATTTCATGTGAGCCTTCTGATTGAAAAAATATTTCCTATGTCGAATAATGATTAGCTTGTATTTGAGTGTTTAACAACATTGAAAATCTTTATCCTAGTTGTAAGAAGTTTACAAAACTATCATTTATCGTCAATTTGTATCACTTAAAATGTCTAAATGGGTGGACTAACAAAAGCTTTTCAATGTTGTTAGAGCTATTACGTGATGCATTACCATAAGAATATATGTTGCTGAAATCTTTTTATGATACAAAAAATTAATATTATTTTTGGATTAGATCTCTCATAAAAAAATTTGCACTTGTCTCAATGATTACATATTATGTTGGAGAGATTTTTCCAATGCAAGTTTGCTCAAAATGTAGTATGTCACGATGGAAACTAAACTCTGATTATAATGAAGATAGAAAAAGATTTTTGCAAATGTTCTTCGATGATTTCCTCTTAAACCTAAACTACGATGACTCGTTTTATCATTAAAAGTAGTTTATTCTATGACATGACACGAGAATTGTAGAATTCAAGACGAACTCTTTAGGCATCCAACTAATTATTTCGCTTGGAAAGATTTTGATCATCAACATCCTGATGTTGTGTGCGACCCTCGTATTGTTCGACTGAGTTTAGCTTCTGATGGGTTTAACTCTTTCAAAACGATGTCAATTTATCATAGCAATTGGTATGTTTGTTTTGATTTCTTACAACCTTTTTCGATGGACTTGTATGAAGCAACTTAATTTTATACTATCATTGCTTACTCCCGGTCCAAAAGGTCTTGGAAATAAACTTGATATGTATATGCAATCTCTTGTGGATGAACTAGAAGAATTATGGGAATTTGGGGTGAAAACATTTGATGCATGCTAAAAAGAGTCATTCCCAATGCGTGCTGCTATGATGTCGACTATCAATAATTTTCCTGCATATGAAATTTTTTCTTGCTAGAGCACTAAGGTCAATACGCTTTCCCATGTTGTGATTTAGAAACTATCTCTAAGTGGTTACTTTATAGTCAAAAGGTTTGCTACATGTGTCGTCGTCGTAGGTTAGAGCCTAGCAATAAGTGGGAATACAATAAAGAATAATTTAATAGAATCCAGGAGTTTAGAGCACCACCGGAACTACCTAATGGTGCAAGTGTCTTAGGACAATCGGAAGATCACATTCTAGAAAATGGGTCACCATAAAAATAAATAAAAAATAAATAAAGTGTTTTGTTCACAATACCTTTGTGGAAACATAATGATCTTGAAAAGTTATGATAACATTATTGAAACATTATTGCATTTAAAAGGAAAATCAAAGGATGATAAGACATGTTATGACCATATAAACATGAACATAAGAAGTTAACTACATCCAAAGATCCATCCAAATAAAAGTAAAAATTATTTGCCTAGAACTTAATACCAAGTCAAAGTAAAAAAAAACTTAAAAAGATATTTTATTTAATTAATGCAAATTATTGTATTTAATGTCTATTGTTGTATTTAATTTTCATTTGTATAAGGTTTGTAAAGATCATTAGTGAACAAATAACTAAGCTTGTTTGAATGAAATATAATAATATCAAAATCTCTAAAATACTTTTTTTATGGATGAAATGGTAAATATACCACAAAAAATATGCATACAATTGTGATATCCAGTTTTTTACTCAATATGTGATGTTCAACCTAACAATTTTGATATTTACCAGCTGAGTTAAGATAATTCATATCTTTAAAGAATTTTATTTTGTGTTTAAAGATTTTGTTTTTGTGTCAAGAGAATTCACTGATTGTTTTATTTAATTTATATTATTGCATTAATTTTCATTTTAATATATTTAGATAATTGAACTGTTTTTTAAGTTAATTCCAATATTTCAGAAAATTATATTTATAGTGTATTTAAAAAATTAAAAATATTTCTATCATTTTTAGTTGATACTGAATAAATTTAAAAGATCATAATTTTATATTAACTAAAAAAATATTCAACAAAATAAAAATTATTTTGTTAAATTATAAAATAAAAATGAAATCCTCACCAATTAATAACCTTGTATCATTGATTTGATGCATAATTCAATAACCAACTCAACTCAACTCTTAGGATATTTATTAGCATAACCTTTATTTTTTTTTTCATGAACGAATGTTGTATGTATGTAATTCGATCATGTTCAATGAGTTTCATCAAGCTTTATCCACTCAAAATCTCAATTAGGGTGCACTTATACACGCTTGTGGTTCATATTTCTCTGATTGATCGATCTTATGTTTCCAGGTATCTTTGGTTTGATGTATCTGATAGATAATAAAATAATATAAAAATCATAGTTTATAGAGTAGATAATATAGACAAACATACGTGTCAACTGCAATTGGCCACACCAAGTCAAAAGCTCACCTAGAAACAATCTTGTCATATAGACACTTGGCAACAAAATGAAAGCGAACTTTATTATTATTATTTGCATGAATATTAATAATTATAGACTTCATTTTGTAGCTTCGATAAGTCACCTTACCAATCGTAGTTGCACCCAACTGCAATGCCAATCCAACATGTGTAACTCAATTTTGCCGTATCAATATTAAAATATTGAAACATCTTTTTTAATTTATTTCAGCAGTGCTTTAAATTAATTTAATTTAATTTTACTCTTCGCTTTTCTCCCTGTTTGCTAATCATCAAACACGTTATCCTAGCTTATTGCAACCGTGATTAATTCTTACGTAAGTAACAATCTAACAATCTATTTTTATATTAAAAGAAACTTATGCTATATAGGAATTATTATTAGAGTTGTGTAATTAGCAAAAGTTGTAAGTAAATAGAGGCAAGTGTCACAACTAGCTGCTTCGAAATTTTATAAATGTATGACGTGCGAGTATTATACAACAATTCTTTTATCTTTGTCTCATAATCTTCAAACATAATCAGAAACATCTCAAACACGAAGATTACATAAGCATATAATGGATATTAATTTGGGGCAATATATACATAATCAAGTTTAGCTTTTGTTTTTTGTGGTTAGGAGATTGACTTATCAAAATTAATTTATTTAGCCATATATAAGATAATACTACTAATACTCTTGTACAGTATTTGCCACTTGGTCAGTATCCTACGCTATAAAATTATTTCATCTTGCTATTAAAATCTTCTAATTAATTCGAAGACTTTCTTTGGGTATCTAAATCAATTTTTTTTAATCGGTATTCTTAATTAAAACGTTGCGTACGTGTGTATAGGTATAATTCAATTATTTTATAAAAAAAACTTTTCAATTAATTTATATTATTATTGCGATCACTACTACATTAATAGTATAGTATTAAAGATATTAATTATTTCTAATAACTTTTAAAAAATAAATAAATATCAATAAAAAAATACCTAACTAGTTATCATATTTGTATATTGAATTAAGACAATTAGGATAAAAAGAAAATGTTATAGATTATAAAAATAACATATAGGACAAAAGAACTCCGCTATGAAATATATGAACTTAAATACTAATGAAGACTTGAGCCTCTTGTATTTCAACCTTAATAGGTTATCCCTCATTTTCCACTAAATTCCCAGCGATGCACCTCATTATGTTATCCTTTGTGCTTCTTTGATTGATTCATCCTTTAAAAAGAGATATATTTTGAAACATTGACTAAAAAAGTACATTAAAATGATTGGAAAATTATTTAATTCTGACAACGAGGCATTATTTTCCTTTTCCTTGACAAACTAATTTTCTTATAACTATATTTAAATAAACATATCCTAAATGTGGGGAAAGAGATCTAGAATATCCATTTGTAGAAAGCAAATGACATAAAGTTTGATGTAGTGCTGTATGTACACATGGCGTGTGGAATTGAGGATGTCCAAATATGAGGGACACAAAAGGAGTTCAACATCATCAAACATTAATACCAACCTCTCTTAGTGTTGTACACATGGCTATAGCTAGCTTCACTTCATCACAAACCTTAAAGCACAAATAACCTATAAAGTAAATCTCTGTTAGATACACCCGGTCAACTTCCTCCTCTTTCATTAATCCTCAAACAAATATCTCCAATATATCTTTTATAATATTAAAGGATAATTATCACTTGGGATACCCTTTCTTCAAATAAGATTATATATGATTACTAATTTTCTTTGGTTTGGTTTGACATGTGTTAGAATACGTGTCACTGTGTCAGGTTCCGTTGTTCTGTACAAAACTACATAATGCAATGGAATGGATTGATAGATCCAATAATTAAGATTTCTAACTACATTCATATATATAAAGGCTGCTAATTGCGTATGCAATCTAAACGAGTTGAAATCACGGTTTTATTAAAAGTCAAGATGATAAAATTAAAGTAGCTAGTGAAGGATTCACGGCGAACAAAATTGACAGGAGAGTGAGGAATGACAAGATTAAATTTGCAGAAACTCCTTTAGAAATATAAATAATAATTAGCTTTATATATTTAGGCTGCAAAAATAGTTCTTTATAAAAACCTAAGCAATTCATTTTTCTTTACGTGACTAATAGAGGAACGTGAAGAAAATTGCTTTATATTCTACTATTCAACTCAAAAAGTGCAGTCATCAGATAAATGAAAGTCATTCATAATTTGAAATATGAATATAAAACCATTTAAAATTGTTGTAATATGCATGTGAAAAAGTATATTTTGTACGCCTTATGCTTCAAATTCGTCTCTTAATATATCATTTCAAAAAAAATATCTAAAAATAAAAATTAAAAAATTATAATTTTAATCTTTTATTTTTATCGATTAATGTGAGATCACATCAGTGTAAATAAAATGATGTTTTAAGACAAATGATATAAATTTTTCTTATGAAATTTATATTATAAATTATACATAAAAAATAATTAAATATTTGCAATAGATATAAATATTTAAAAGAAGTCTTATACATATATATATAGACACTTACAGTTTTCAGCTTATTTTGTTATAAAAAGAAACACAGACTAGTTTAAAAAAACAGTCAAACCTGCATATAAAGAAATGTCTAAAATTCTTTTTATTTTTTCAACAATTTTAATTCTCTCTTAACCAATTCATATGAGATTCTGTCGTATTAATCAACTCAGATATGTAAAAATAAATTTGAAAATTTTAAGATTTTTTAAAACTTTGTGCTTGTAATAATTTAACATTTTACTCCTTCAAATTAGCCAATATAGAAGTATTAAAAATCTTAAAAAAATTAGTATTTTTATGTTGAAATTCAATTTAAAAAAATTTCGTTCGAATTGATTAATTTAAAAATAATTAAAATAAAAAATAAACCTGTGAAACTTTTGAGAATCCAGAGGTGGTAGGAGAACTCCATTATATCACAACTGATTTGTCCATATTTAGAACTGGCCCAACAAATAGCCCGTATCACAAGCCCAAAAGTAGCCCGCACCCAAAAGCCCAATAGAGCGATATTGTTCTTCGTTTTCCTGAAGCAAAGAGCAAAGAAGCGATTAGTAAAAGCAGAAAAACTGAAGCAGTGTTGAGAAGGTAACAAATTTAAGCATTATCATAAAATATGAAGTTCATTCCCGAAGAAGGAAAACGCCTTCATGAGGATTGCTCCACTTTGATTTTGGTTAGTATCATTTTCTAGGGTTTGGACTCCGCTGTCGCTTTGTTATAGATCTATTTATTCGGCAAAAATACAATAACTTTATAGTTCATTGCTATCAGAAATTATGTATTTAGCTCACATTTCTTACCCCAATCATTGAATTGATGTTATTGTGTTTGTTTTTAGCCTGCTGTGTCTATAGGAAATGTTGGACAACTAACAGCAGACCTTTTTGTTTCATCAATGGATTCTGAGAGAGTTGGTTACTTAGACAATCCTTACGTTCTCCCTTGTGTTGGAAATGACGCTTATGGCCCACTTCCTCAAGGAGACCTTGCACTTCCTCTTGAAGGTTCTGCTACTTTGCTTCTTTTTTTTTTTTTTTTTTTTTTTTTTTTTTTTTTTAACTTGTTTTTTGTCTGCAATTATTTGTTTGAATTTTGAAATAATTTCAGTTTTTTTATCACTTCTTTGCAGTTTATGATTCCCCTTCTAATGCTCTCACTATTATCCAGCAGAGATCCCCTGTAATTAAGGTATCCACTGAGGCACTAATTTGACATAGCTCATTTAAGGTTATAATTAGTGATTTGTTCCTTACTCAAACTAAGTTGTTGTGGTAGTAATAGCTTATGGCTCGTTTACTTATGGTGTTTCCTTTTTCCCTTTTCACCCATAAAATAAACATTTAGAGAAGACATTATACAAGTTTTTAAAATTGCATTTTGAAAGTAGATTGAATAATATTTCCGGAAATGCACTCTTTCTAGTTAGCGGTCGTCTTCTCTCTTATCATAATTAAAAAGGAAAATGTATAAACAAAATGTCATTCTGGCCACTCATTTACAAAGTAATTGTTGAAATGAAAATGAAAACTAAGAATATTGTTAGAATTTAGAAAGTGTACTGGTCCTTAAATGTTGCTAGCTTTTTCTCGTTCGCATAGCACGAGCAATGAACATTAATGTAGGTCCCCTTCTGTCCTTGATGATTGTATTCATGAACTGCTTCTTGTGTCTTAATTTTGCTCCCCGTTTCCATGCACATCACTATCTCCTTTGGAATTAATCAACAGATTATTCTAGTTTTACTATCAAATACTCCTTTCATTCTTGTTTTAAATGTTGTTTTAGAAGTATATCTTTGTTAATATTAGTTTTAGTGCCTGAATTGACACAATTAATTTTTGAATCTGGAAGGATAAATTGAAATTAATGCATGACATTTGATAGGGTATGATGCTCGAGTTTGCAAAAAACATGGCTGATTTTCTTGCTGAAAGTGGAAAGAAGCGTATTATTCTTCTCTCCAGCTTAGATTTTGGAAAGTGGCAAAAGGTCGACATGTCAAGGTGGGGAAGTGATGTTTTAAAATAGAAACTCGATGTTTCAAAGTTCCTGCTACCTCAGGCTTGGACCCATTATGGGTCTATTATAGGCAGCCTTAGCTTGCATATGTAAAATATTTGCAAGAAGCAAATTTCACAACTTGAACCCGTGACCTTCTTGCCACGCAACACTTCTTTATGATTAAGATATTCACTTCATTTGTTTATGTGACTGATACTTTTGTTCAAATATAATTGCATGAAGATTTCTCTCCATTACAATCTTGTCAGAATGTAAGAATGCAATTGCTTTAGAATATTTTCGATTCTGATAAGTACATGTGTTTCCATATTAGTGGTTTGCAGATTTATTACCTATCTAGTGCCAACAACAATGGAACAGATGAAAATTGTGAACAGCTTGGGTGGAAGAAGCTTCAAGAGTATGACCCTTCTCAAACGCATTGGAAATATCTTAGTGATTTAGCTGAAGGAAATGCAACTCGGGAAGATACTAGTTCTCTAGAAGATGAACTAGAAGAAGAAAATTATTACGCTAGCTTGCCTTTTGCTGCACTTTTTTCTTTTCTCAAGGTAATCAGTGTGCTATTAAATTTGATAATGTCATATTTATTCTTATGTATGTAATAAGTTAAACAGAGGAACGCCGAAGGAAAAAGTAGTTTCATCACATAGTACATATGATATATAATCAGTACCTGTTGGTCATGAACTAGTTGGCTATAAAAACTTACAAATTAAAGTGGTTTTCTTAACATCACATGTTAATACTATGAGGCTCTGTACCTTTTTCTGTATGCCATGACAAAAGTGAGGTAAGTGTATACATTGAGAATTTTGTTTCTATATTCTGAATAAATCTCCATGTCAGAGAAAGAAAAATATAATACTTTAGTTGGTCATCATTTTTTTTTAAAAAAAAAAAAGAGCGGGGTTTACTGCTTACTTTTTCTGCTGTTGTCAAATTACAGAAATATGGGTTGATTATTATATGGTTTTGGTTTAATGTCCCAGGCTAAAGGTTTGAAGGTCACCTGCTTGTTATGTTACTGCTCAGAAGGAGACAATATATCTGATGCTTTTCAATTAGCCGATGCAGCATCCAAACTTCTAAAGCTGAGTCACCCTAATTCTGGTGAGCTTTATTTTTATTTATCTTTGTTCCTTTCTATATTGATTTTGATCTGTTGTTTGTTATTAAGTTAAACAAGCAGAGCATTTGTTTGAATAAATTCCCTGTAAAGTCGATCAATTAATGGTTTATACTACAATTCTCTGGCTTATCGTAACAAGTAATGATCATACCAGAATTTTCTCAGGATTTTGAAAATCGATATTTCTAATCCCTTCTTCCTAAGTGCTAATGCTGAGGTTCTCTCTCTGGATTTCATTTTTCTAGCATAGATAACTTTCTTGCATCAGTATAACTGTTATCTAGAATTAGGTATGGATAACAGATTCCTTAGTGCCCTACATTTTATATATACGATACATAGTGTTTCTTGTATCCATGCGGCGTGTCCATGTCTCTCCTTTCTCAAAAATTACAGATTAGTAGCTATTAACTAATGAATTTGACATGTTTGCACTTTGCTAGTAAAAAAATCATTGAAATTTATTGGTAATAAATTTCTGATAATTGCATTTTCAGGAATTGAAGGTGGTAAATGGCAAGTTCCACTTTCTTGGATGACTGTATATGGACCACCTCCAGATGTGTCCATCTTCTAAGATTAACTAGGTTGATGTAACTAGTAAAGTTAAATGACAGTTGAAAAAATGGATATTATTGTCCATCTTCTGTGGCTCTTACATTAGTTTTGTACTTTTTTTTACTTGTAACATGAAAGCTAGCACAAAGTTGCTTCTCCAAAATCACATCTACACGCTATAAATGTATGTTTGAAAATCTGGTTCCTCAAAATAGATGCATTGGCTCAAATATATGTCTGCAGTCACTTCAATTGATTTAGATACATGTTATAAATCCTCCAGTAGAAATCCTACCAAGTTTTCAAAAATTGGATGGCCAATGTATCTGCTAGAATAAGGCTTTTTTAATCATTAGAAATCAAACTCGGTACTCTGCAGTTTACAAAATTCACTTACCTTATGTGTCCATCGCTTGTATTGGTGATACGAGAGCAAGACTTTGAGAAACAAAGTTATCTAAATGGATATTATTCACCAAGTACACCATTTTCAAGACCTGTCAAACACTTCCTATAAACACTTATCATCAACCCACTTCTGATGCAACATTTGGCCTCCGCACAAGTAATTGAAAGTGTTTTTTTTAGAAAATATAAAAATGAATGTTAATGATTAATATAGTATATTTTTAATATTGAGAGTATTATAATAATATAAATTGGAAATAAAAAATTTATCAGTCTTCTAAAATCCTCCTTTAATCTAATTTTTTAATTGACTTATATTTTTTTTTCTTTATTAATATAAATTATAATATTCATTTATCATTTTCTTCAAAACCATTCTTAAAAAAATTGAAAAAAAATATCTTCTTTTTCCCCTCCTCCCCCAAAACCTCTTTTTCACTCTACTAATATTATGTATTTATGTTGAATGTGAAAAAGCGGTACTAAGTTTGAGATAATAAAATATCACTATTTCTAGTAAAATTTCATCTTTGACTTCAATTTTTCCATCTTTAATTAGGGCTTTTGTGTCATTTTGAGAAACACTTTTGATAAAGCAACATAGTACTTTTTGTGGTTAAAAACGTGGTGTGAAAGATAAATTCTAACATTAGAAATGTTGTTGGTAAAAAAAAGTTGAGAAATATAAAGAAACTAATGTAGTCAAGAAAATGGGGATATAAGTAAACAATTTTTGGGTAAATTTTGAACTTATCTTTAAAAATTTAAAATAATAAATTGAGGTGTCAAATATTGAATGATAAATAAAAATATTTTAAATATCCAATTAAAGTATAATTATGTGGTAGTTAACTCTTGAGTCACCATTATATTATGGTTTTAATATTTTCAAATTCTTTAAAAAAAATATTTTCAAATTCTTTAAAAAAAATATTTTCAAATTAACATATTTAATTACACTATCGTACACGCAACACAAATACAATAACCCAAGGTAAATGATAAAAGGAAAATAATACTGTATAAAGTCATTTACGGTATTTACAAAGCTTTTATTTTTTATGGCAAATAAAAAATAGGATTTTTAATATTATTTTCGTCTGTCATAACCAACCATACCGCTAATGATGTACTGTTCCAAATTTTACTCCGAAGACAAATTTTTAACTACTTTAAAAACTCAAATAGCATCCGTGATTTATGATAAACTCATCTAAAATAAACAAATTAATTTAAATGATAAAGTAAATAATATTAATTATAGATGATTGTTAATTATACATATTATATCCACGTACATAATTAATTCTAAATAATTAAATTTTTAACAAACTAGAGATTAAAGTGAATAAAAATAATTTTATAAACTAAAAAACTGATAATATTTTTAAAAAACTAAGAATTTTAAAAATTTATAAAAACTACAATTTATTTTATTTTTTTCAATTAATTAAAATTATATTTTTTTTACTGAAAATTAATTTTTAAAAATTAAAATAGAATTTCCAAAATATTTAAAACCCTGCAACTTCGAAGTTTCTAATGAGACAACTTGTATTCGACTCCAGTGCTACAACCTTATTTTTTAAAGTTTATAAACGTGATAAGAAGTAAGGACAATACATAAGACACGCCCTTGTAGAAAAATAAAACAAAACATAAGAGATGCTCTTAGGTGTCAATATCTTAATCAGTGTGCTGTCCCGAAAAAACCTCTAACTCAAAGAAATCAAATAGAACATTGTAACCAAAAAGTAATAATAATTAAAAGAGAATTTTATGATAAATTTAAAAATTAATATATTATTATTAAATTAAATCATTAGTAGTTGAAAGATATATTATATATAAATTTATTGTTAAATATTATTATTATAATATTAAAAATTAAACTGAATGATATTATAATAATTTAAAAATTAATGTAAGATTTTTTGCTGACAAACCGTTGTATATTTTAACGAACTAAAATGCTTAAATATAGAGTACGGACACGACCATATTATCTTGGATCTTCCGCCAGGCCGTCACTTTCAGGCTATCACCTTTTCTTTTTTGCATTCCCAACCTTAACAATTATTCTTTTTGGACCCGTTAACCGGGGGTACACGTGGCAACGGCCGACGTGATTTTTATAATAATTACTTCAAAAATTATGGATGATTGTAATTTATTAAACTTACAAAATAATAATTAAATAAAAAATGTGCTAAAATCATTATTTTTTTGGATATTGATTCTTTGTTGCACGTTTTTCTACTGCATTTTCTACTTTATTTCTTCTCACTAATACCCATTTTTTATTTTAATTTGATATTCCTTCTCCCCTAATAATCGTACAACCTAATTTTGTTGTATATGAATTATTGTAACAAAGGATTCAATTTGTATTTTTTTACAAATGAGATTAAAATTTATAATATATGAAAACATTAAATAAAAAGAGTAAGAACACAGTGGCGGAGCTTGACCGATAAACTTGGGGTGGCCAACATAAAATTATCGGAATTTTATATGCAACTTAAAATACTTATCTAAATCAATTAGCGTTTTTACTCTTCTTCATTCTCATAAACTTATCTAAATTAATCAATTTAAGAAACATAAAACATCTTAAATACAAAAAAAAACTAAAACACTTTAAAAAAATCTCAAACAAAAATGCAATAAAACTCAAACACCTTCTATCCAACAAAAAAACTCAAACACTTTACCACCACCACCACAATCAAGCTCTCTCAATTTCAACAACAAGTAAAGAACAATCCCAACAAAAAACCCTAAAGCAGCACTAGAACCAGTCAAAGAAACAGCAGCAC
The DNA here is from genome assembly GCA_037974775.1 of Cicer pinnatifidum. Lineage (NCBI taxonomy): Eukaryota > Viridiplantae > Streptophyta > Magnoliopsida > Fabales > Fabaceae > Cicer > Cicer pinnatifidum. The sequence goes on from JBBPBR010000003.1 coordinate 63,845,536, forward strand.
AAATAAACATAACAAAAGACTCTTGTTTACTATTCATATCTTTAGAAGCCATAGCCAATTCAATCCCAGCAAACAAAAGTAACACACCAAGTATCCCAATTGGAAATTGACTCAAAATTCTCCCAAAAGAGTTCCCAAAAACCAAAGCAATAACCAATTTACCAACTCCAAGAAACACAACCGAAGCTCCACTCCTACCTCCGAACCTATATTGTCCAGCCAATCCACCAGCTCCATGGCAACATGGCATGGCACCGAACCAACACCCAACAAAATTCATCACTCCAACACTAACTGAAACCTGCATAGCCGAAGCTTCTCTTTCCGGAAATAAATCTCCCGACAGTTTACAAACCGCAATAACAGAATTCAAAATTGATAACGGAATTTGTGGTATCGCCGCTCTAACAAATCCAACTTTAAAATCATCCCATGTAATCTTAACAATAGAAATCTTCGACGGACCGAATTTCATATCGTTAAAAATCGAAGAATCACGAATAAAACACAACAATAACCCGAAAATAAACACTATTAAAGCGGAAGGTATAGTCGAAAGTATTTTCAACCTTCGATGAATTTTATTATTTTGATTGATATATTCTCCGTCGTTGTTGACGACGTCTACTTGATCTTGATGAACAACAACGCGTTGGTTTCGTTGTGTTGGTGGTTGTTGTTCTGAATTGTCCTCACCAGCACCAGTGGTGAGGACAAGAAAAAGAACAGCAACCAGAGCGACAATTAAGCCGTCGAGTCCAAAACAAGGACGGGGAGGACCAGTTTTCGATGAAGCCGAAGCTAAATCTTGTTGGTAGCGAATATATTTAATTGCTGAAAACGCGAATTGAAGCCCCTGTGAGAGTTGAACGCCGCGAACGATTGTTCTTTACTTGTTTTTAAGTTTTTTAAAGTACCTCTTGATGATGAACAATGTGTTCAGTTTAATAACTCCTTCTCTATGAAAAATATCAAACAAATGCGAATTGATCTGCCTGAACAAACCCCCACTTCAAAAACCCCAAGAAACTCATCATATGCATCACAAACAACTTCCAAGAAAAATAAGTCTGCTTCTCCACCATCTCATCATCGCACTCCCACTCCCTCATTTGACTCAGTTGGCTCAACTCTTCCTCAATCTCCACAACACAGTAATAATCCCTCAACACATACTTCCTCTCCTTCAGTTGAGGATGCATTTGAAGAAAATCCTTTACCACGTACAGAGGATGGTGAAGACCTATTATTTGATATGAACATATCGTATGATCACCCTTCTTCAAAGAGCCTTCATGGGAACGTGCCTGCGGAAGCATCCTCATTACCAACTTAAGTAAGTCTGAATTTTTCTACTATTTCTCCAAATATTGCACCATCTAGTTCTGGTCCAAATTTAAAAGAACAGTCTCAACCTCTTCCCGAGGTTCCTGGGAATGTTAGCTCTTTTGATTCCCATTTGGCTCCACAATTTGACAATTATTCAAAGGATAAGGCTAGAAGTTCGCACACCAAAAGTGCACGCGATGAACCAAATCCCAGCAAGAAATTAGCAGGAAATGTGAACAACAAGCAACTGAAGCTACTAACGACCATTAGGAAAGACCAAAAGAAATTGTTGGTTAAATTCTCTCACTTCCAAAACACAATTGCTCAGTTTGGCCTCATTCTTGAATGGGTTACCAAACATTTGGATTCGCCTGTTGCTGCTGATGATCGCCCTCATGTGCTACCGGCTCAGTCATTCTTTGTCCCAAACTCTTCATCATCATCATCTGAAGAATCATCTTCCGTTGAATGACTCTGTTTTAATTTTCCTACTTTTTGCTGCTGACTTAATTCAGGGGGAGTCAGATTATGGGAAACTTTTTTTGTCATATGTTGGTTGTATGCTTTTGTTAACTCTTTGATATTATGTTGGAACTCATGAACCTTTGTTATATTGTTTAAGTTGCTGGAACTTATTTAATCAATTCTGTTTAGTATTAATGCAAGTTCTACTTACCTCAGTATTGCATAATTTCAAAAAATTAGTTTTACTTGAATGTTAAAAGGGATTTTTTTTTTCAAAATTATCACTTGTACGATTGAGGTGGAGTTTAATTATTTCTTCCTTACATATAACAAAAATCATAATCTAAAGAATTTTGTCATCATCAAAAAGGGGGAGATTGTTGAGACAAAATCTCTCTCAAATGGTTTTAATGATAACAAAATTATTTAAAAGATTATGATTGTTGTTAATGACTAATTTGCGCTTTTGAGTGTATTCATATAAGAAAACATGTTATTAAGCATTAAGGCAAAAAGAAGAAAAATCTAATTCGAATCTGGAAAATGGAAAATGCTGAGGATGGCCTCGCGAGTTGACGAATTTGCAGAATACTCATCCTCGTTGAAATGAATTGTTTTATTCTTTAAACAAAGGCAAAACACTATTAAAGAATAAATAAAAAAAGCTTTTGAAGAAAATGAGTAATACGACAAAAGGTACGAGGAAGCATTGCACTAGGATGGGTCTATGGTCAATATCTTGAAAAGCATCCCAACACATTTGAAAGCAACCCATCATATCATGTGCAAAGGCTACAAGCAGACCTATAGATCACTCTTGTGTGATTTAAAAAACAATATAAAGTCAATCTTCAAAAAGGCAACAACAAACGAGCTAAAAGTGAAAGTCATCACATGTCTTAAAGAAAGGAAAGAGAAGAGGACTTCACGTGAATCCTTTACAAGTCTTGAAGAAAGGAGAACGAAAAAGACATCACATGGTCTTACAAGCCTTAAAGAAAGGAAAGAGAAAAGAACAGCACATATCCCAAGTTTCCAGAAAATCTGCAACCTCGTACTAGAGGATGGGCTGCATCTGTCCAAGGACAGCTGGATGGCAATTTCGTAATTATAAGGAAATACCTTGGGCTTTTTGAATTGATTTTCCAACGATCATAAAAATCTCGGCACATGAAATGAACATCATAAGACTTCTATAAAATGCAGCAAGCTCTTCTTCATCAAATACACAACAACATTGAATTAAAAAAGATCAAGGATCTTAAAGCTTTCAAGAAGCAACATCCATCGTCTCTTCATACTTTCTACAATCCTACATTAGATCTTTGTAAATCCTTTGAGAAAGTATTTAGAATCAATTACTCTCATATCACATTGTAATTTCCACGTGAGATACACTTGAAAATATTTGAAATCTGATTGTAAGCTTGGTGAAGCTAAAAAAATACAATTTGTAATAATCCTCTGTGAGAGGTTATCTATTTGAACATTAGTGAAATCTCACAAGAGTGTAAGGACTGGACGTAGCCTTCATTAGGTGAACCATTATAAAAATTGTGTGTGTCATTCTCATTTTTTTCCCACTTTTTAGCTCAGCTCAAATCTGAAGGTTTGAAAAACTCATCATCGGACTTGCCATCCTCTGCGAGAGGATAATTTTAAAAACACTAGAAAATTATTTTTAAACAGCAAAATTCATATTCAACCCTCCCTTCTAGGGATATTTAGGTGCATATATATATATATATATATATATATATATATATATATATATATATATATATATATATATATATATATATATATATATATATATATATATATAAATAAATGTAATAGTTGAAATGTTGATTAATTTGATTAAGAATTAAGTTTAAATATATCTACATTTTAATTAGTATTTTTTTTGTATATTCATTATGAATGGAATAATATTTAGTGATGTATTTGCAACTTTAAATGATGCTAAAGGATCAATCTCATGTAATGTGTAAGACAATTAAAAAATGGAAATATAATATAATAACTTAGTTACAACTTATGTATGATATAAAACTATAGATATATTGATTATTCATATGTCATTGACTAAATTAAATAAATAAATTTTGAAGTTTAAAACTTTTAAAGGTTTTATTGTGATTTTATAGGTGTTATTTATTGTATATTATCATAACATATGTTAAATTATTGAAAATATGTCAAATGACTATTATTTTAAGTTTTCTATGTAAAACTAACATTGTTTTATAACTCAATAGTGTTAAAAATTGATCTTTTTAAAATAAAAAAGAATTAGTGAATACTCTATCCCGTTGTTTTAAAATTACAATTATATTGTAAATCTTTATACCTCGACAAATAAAATTGACATTAAATTGTAACTATGATATCATTGATTTGAAAATCTAGAATACTATAACGACAATTTAAAATAAATAATACTCTCCTTAACTATAGATAGGTATAAACACATTTAAATAAAGGAAAGTTGAGATCGTGGATAAAAAGTTGTATATAGTATAGTAGAAGGACTAACATTTTGTTTGAACATTTTAAAAACATTAAAAACAAGAAGCTCCACGTGAAACATTCATCATGCATGGAGCCCGCTACAAACTATTATAGTATAGAGTACAACATCTTCTCCAAATACAACAACTCCATTATTTATCCCCTTTCAAATCTCAAATCAGAATAACAATATCAACAAAAATGGCTTCATCATCTGAACCTTCCTCCACCACCCTCCCCTTGAAACCAATCCCAGGAAGCTACGGTCTTCCCATCATCGGACCCTTACATGACAGACACGACTATTTCTACAACGAAGGACGCGACGAATTCTTCGCTTCAAGAGTCCAAAAATACAATTCCACCGTCATCAAAATCAACATGCCACCAGGTGGTTTCATCGCTCCAAATCCAAAAGTCATCGCTCTTCTCGACGGTGTTTCTTTCCCTATCCTCTTCGACAACTCCAAAGTCGATAAACGTGACGTCCTCGACGGAACTTTCATGCCTTCCACCGATTACTTCGGCGGTTACCGTACCTGCGCTTTTCTAGACACAACTGAACCTTCCCATAAACTCATCAAAACCTTCATCTTCCACATCCTTTCATCCAAACACGAAACCTTCATGCCTCTTTTTAGCTCCAACATCTCCGATCACTTCACCGACCTCGAGAAAGACCTCGCCGGAAAACATGCTAAAGCGAGTTTCAACTCCTCCATCGGCAACGCCACCTTCAACTTCCTATTCCGTCTTTTAACAAACAAAAACCCAACCGAAACAAAAATCGGCGACTCCGGTCCCACACTCGTTCAAACATGGCTTGCGGCTCAGCTTGCGCCGTTAGCCACAGCCGGTCTTCCGAAAATATTTAACTATATAGAAGATATTCTGATCAGAACAGTTCCGATCCCGGCGTGGACTGTTAAGTCTAGTTACAACAAGCTATACGAGGGTTTAACAGAAGCCGGAACGGAGATTCTAGATGAAGCCGAGAAGATGGGAATAAAAAGAGATGAAGCCTGTCATAATCTTGTTTTCATGTTAGGGTTCAACGCTTTTGGTGGTTTAACGAACCAGTTTCCGATCCTGATTAAATGGGTCGGATTAGCTGGTTTAAGTTTACACAAAAAATTAGCTGATGAAATCAGGACCGTTGTTAAAGAAGAAGGTGGTGTGACTTTTGGAGCGTTGGATAAGATGACTTTGACTAAATCAGTGGTCTACGAAGCGCTTAGGATAGAGCCTGCTGTACCTTATCAATACGCTAAGGCGAGGGAGGATCTGGTGGTGCAGAGTCATGATGCGTCTTTTGAGATTAAGAAAGGTGAGATGATCTTTGGATATCAGCCATTCGCTACTAAAGATCCTAAGATATTTGAGAATCCCGAGGAGTTTTTGGCGGAGAGGTTTGTTGGTAGTGATGGAGAGAATCTGTTGAAACACGTGTTGTGGTCCAATGGACGTGAGACTGATGAGTCTACAGCTGATAATAAAATGTGTCCCGCTAAGAATCTGGTGGTGCTATTGTGTAGGTTGTATTTGGTGGAGTTCTTTTTGCGGTATGATACTTTTACGTTTGAGTTTAAACCCGTTGTTTTGGGTCCAAATGTTACTATTAAGTCGCTCACTAAAGCGTCCTCCACCGTTTGATCACTCATCATTCTCACAGGACCTGCGAAATGTTTCATTGCATTTTAATTAAGTAACTTTTTGTTGTTGTTGTTATTGTGGTACTTTCCGGGTGGGAATGAACTATAGGGTCGCTGGATGTGTTTAATTTACTGTACTATTTGTTATTGCGTGGTGTGTACATTGATATTTTGAAAAGTGCATCTTTGAATATTGCTATGGACTTTTTAATGATATGTTCATAAATTGAAGTATTTTGATAACATGAATAAATTAATTATTTTTTTAATAAATTAAATAATTATTTATTAATTTTTATAATTTAAAAATATAAAAAAAATATTTTATTGTTTATAAATATTTTATTCATTTTTTATAATATTCACTATTTAATTATAAAAATTAAGAAAATATTAAATTTTATTTTGTTGAATTTTTTGTAAGTGATATTTAGTTATTATAATTTTTTAAATGATAGTAGATAATTTATTTTAAAAAACTCATTTAATTATTTATTTAGAGACTAAATATTGTATTGATACATATCAAATATTAAATAGACATATGTAAGGGGTAATTTCTCTCTGCTTAAACTTATGTTCTACGATTTCCGTCTATATTAACATTTTTTAATGCGGAATGAGTGTTTGCTTTTATATTTAATTACTTATTTAAAGATTAAATATAATGGTAAAGTCAAATAAACGCGTGTAATGTAGAACTTTTTTTTATTTTTAAAGAATTTATCTTTGCTTGATTAAAGTAATGCTTGATCGGTTTCCTTAGAGATTTTTTGGGACAAATTATGATCTCAACTCTTAACTATGGTTTACGTTACTATTGGGATTGAGATAGTTGATGATATTTTTGACGTTTAAAGGAGATTGTAATATTTAATGGAAGTAGTAAGCTTTTTTTTAATGCAAGTAGTATAATTAATACCAGCATTAAAATTATTCTCGGTTACACTTGAAGTACGACTTTATATTTAGAATCTGCCGGCTCAACTTAGATAAAACTTGCACAGCGGAATTTTTTAGGTGGTTTACAAAAAGAAAAATAAATAAAAAATAATTATTGATATCTACTCATAAATTATGAGTTTTCATAAATTATCGTTGTTACAAAAATTAACAAAGATGGCACCTTGCATTGCATGCTTCACTTGTTGGTAGGGCTGTGCATGATTGGTTTTTTAAAAAAATCAAACCATATTCATTTAAAAACTAATTTATAGATTTGGATTTATAACCAAATTCATTATTTGGTTTAAAATCGGTTATAAAACCAATTGTAAAACTGGTTATGGTTAAATAACCGTTGTTTTTATGCAACCAATTTTAAAAAATCAATTTTAAAATTGATTTTTTTCTCAAAATCCGTTAAAATTTGGTTATTTTTAAAAAAGAATCGATTTTTTTTTTTTTAAAAATAAAGTTCTTTAATTTTTTCACCGATAAATTTGTTTTGATTTTTTTCGATAAAAAATTTCCGATTTTTTTCGATAAAAAAGTTTCGATTTTTTTTCGATAAAAAATTCTGATTTTTTTCGATAATTTTTTTTGTTTTTGGATAAAATGTCTTTTAAAAAAAAAACTCAAAATTAACAAAACATTGGGGGCCTAAAAATAGAGGTTTAATAAGAAATTTTTATCGAAAAAAAATCAAAAACTTTTTATCAAAAAAAATTGAACATTTTTTATCGAAAATTTTTATAGAAAAAAATCAAATATTATTTATCGGTGAAAATATTGAAATCAAAAAAGAAAATCGATTTTTTTTTAAAAAAGTGGGCCTATGGGCATGGAATTTGGGAGTTGTGTGGATAAAATCCGGTTTAAATCCAAATTCAAAAATAAAATGTGGATGGTTATCCAACCAGTTATAAATAAATTGGTTTATATCCATATTATTTTAACCGAATTTTTAAAATGATTTTAAATCCGATTATAGATTTGGACCTAAAAACCAGTTTTTTTGCAGAGTCCTACTTGCTGGCTATCCTGCAACAGTGCACATGGGATTTGGATTCTCTATATATTCATCTCTTTCTTCTCTTTGCCTTGCATTATTTATTTATTTATTATTGAACAAAATAAATCAATGATCATAATGAAATAATTGACACATCCATTGACTCACATAACAGTGACCACAGTAATTAATTACAGCAGCGTGCCTTATTTTTTTCACAGCAGCGTTGTTCCTCTTTTAAAGTTACTATTACTATTGGTTTTGTTTGTATTATCTTTTTTTTATTATCGGTTTTATTTTATAAAATTATCTAAATTTATATAATATTTAACATCAAATTTCAATTTTTAAAAAGAAAATAAAAATAAAAATATAATAAAATATTGAAAGTTAATTAAATGTGAAGATGCAAGTTGTGATAGTTTGATAATTTTAAAATTTATTTTTATAAATAAATTAATAAATAAAAAATTATTATAAAAAATTAATTAAATCTGACATTCTTTTAATGAATATGTTGCATGACACAAGTTGTATAACTTGATAGTTCTAAAATTTATTTTAATAAATAAATAAATTTAAAATTAACTTTAAATTTTATTAATTAGATTTGACATCTTTTTAATCTTTAAATTAATAAGGCCAAAGTTGTAACACTTGATAGTTCTAAAATTCAATTTTATAAGTGATAATAATATAAAATATTCTTAAATAGATTAACTAGATAAAACATTTTTTTACACCTCGAGTTTTTCAAATACTAGTGGTACAACTTGATAGTATTAAAATTTGTATTTTAAAATAATTATTCAAATAAAAAAACTCATTTTTTTCATCAAAACAATTTTTCATCAACAACAACATATATACACTTTCTTTAAAAGCAATCAATACATTTGCATTTTTTTTACCCAATAACTATCTAGTTTTGATTTTTTTCTACGCACCGGAAGATACGTATGTGCAAGATCGTTATGTTGTCAAGTATAATAATAAATTTTTATTTTTCTCTTAATTTTAAATACATTTTTATCTCTAGATTATAAAAAAAATAAAAAAAATTATATATACATTTTAAAAAAGAAAATAAATTTATATAAGTTAACATTAATTTTACACAATTAATATATTCACTACGCATAATTAACTCTCAAATTCAAAATTAATTAATTTTAAATACCAATTTTTTATTTTTAAGAAATTTTTATTATTTTTTTAAAATAAATTTTGATAACGAATATATTAAATTTGAGAAATCTTCAAAATTTTAAATTGCAACAATCAAATTTCAACAACTAATAATTTAAAATATATTATTGAATCATAACTTTTAATAATATATTAAAAGACGAATACATAAACACCAAAAACAGATAATCATCATCTTTATCCATATCTTTGGGCCGAGCTAAACAAGACAGGATAAGGAAGGACGCGTGTTCAGCCCATATTAGATAGGTAGTCCCAACTCCCAAGGATTTTATATAAAAAAGTTCACTCGACTAATCATATCATTTTATATTATTTTAATATATTATTTAGTCTATTTTATTTTGCTTAACAAAATTATTAAATATTTTTATAATTAATTCATATAATTATAAAATTTAAAATTTAAAATCAAAATATAGCATTCACTTTAATAATATTTATTATAATTTAAAGACTTATTTAGTCTATCTTTAACATACGTAATATAATAAATAAATATATAATATATATTTTTAATTAACAAATATATAAAAATATAAGAGAAGCGTGTATTAAAAATTTAAATCAAGTATAATTCTCAATACATATTATCTGACTATAACACTAATCAATATAATTAAAATGCAATATATGTCTTATATATGTGATACAAACCAATTCCAAAGACAAAGACTTAATACCAAATATTATTTTATTTGTTATCTGGTGCATATCAAATATCAAACATATAATATAATAAAAGTTTATCATTTTCATATATTAATTGATTTATCCTAACTATACTTAAGTTTTTATTGAAAAATAATCAATTGTCCAGAGGATAACATATTCCATTAAGCATGTACAATTAATTTCGTTTCAAGAAAAACATGATAATATTCTAATTTCGATGTACAACATTCTAATTAAACAGTACAAACACGTTACTTTATTTATTTGGGGAAATAAATTATTCCATATTAATAAAGGATTATCTGCATTTATGCAATCGGATTTCGATTTAATTTAAATTAAAAAAGTTTAACCATAAAAAAATTAAGATTGCATATCTGTTAGACGTCCCATCAAAATTTAAATTAATGTTTTTGACCAGATGACTTCAAGAAATCCCAAGTATAAATTTAAATTTTATTATTTATAGTGATACTGTATATACACCATGTGGGAGCCGATATGCTTCTAGATCACTCATCATTGCATATCTAATCAATTAAACAATTGAGTGTCCAAATAATTATATAAAATTAAATTATTAAATAAATAATATTGTATTGATCAAGATTTGGATTCGAATCTCAACTTTTTTCTATTATAGTCTCTTTTTCTCTCATATTTAGAAAAGAAGAAAATAAAATGAAATTATCTAAATTCAAAATATTTAATTATCTAATCATTACACAATTTGTCACAACAAATGTCACACATATAATCAATTAAGATAATATAACAATTAATAATAATGGCTTAATTAGGCAAATATCACACATCACATCATTTCATTATAAATAATACATCAACTTATAATTATATTGTCACATTATATTACTCATTATCCAAGTGGTATTCTTATTTCATTATTAGTCCCAATAGGATCTCATCATTGGTTAGCATCTGAATGATAGGCAAATAAACATTGTCATTCTGATTTTTACTTAACTCCATTCTATTAAACTAACTTATAAAATATATAACAATATTGCTATTCATATATCTTTTTTACTATCCACACCCCCTCAACATTTTTATAAAAATAAAATACTTAAAATGTCGTTGTCTATTAATAACATTATTAACTTATACGTAAATTTAATTTTTGAATATTCAATTTTTCAATGTAATACGTAAACTGTATTCACGTACACATACGTAAATTCAATTTACAGACGTCTTATTTCCTTAACTGAGATTATGTTTATGTGAAATGAGTTCACATACACGTAGGTGTATGTGAGTTAAATTCACGTAGGTGTACGTGAATTAAATTCATGTATGTGTACATGAATTAAATTCATGTATGTGTACATGAATACAATTCATGTATTGCATGTGAATTCTTAAATTTCGTTGAATAACATAGCCGACCCAAGGTTAAAGTCACTAAAGTAAGTGTCTAGAATATTAATCTTTAGCACAATTTATATCATTAAGTTTTACAAACACATTTTTTTACTAATAAATCTCTCAAAATTGTATCAACTAGCAATCACCAAGAGAAATTATTAGTTGTTTTGATAAATTTATTTATATCCCTTTTGCTTTTTAATAAAAGTTTCAGTTCTTTTTTATTTTTGTAATTTTAAATAGTATGATTCATATTTTCGAGTTTACATTTATAAATTAAATTATTTATTAAATTAATATAATTAATATCGTATGATATTTCTTTTACAAGTGATAATAATGTTTATTGATTTTAATATTTGTTGAGATAATGTTATATTTATATAAGATTTTATCGATTTTAGTTTAAAAATTTTTAGAATGTAAGGTATTTTTATTAAATAAAAAAAATTGAGTTTTTTTATTAAATAATTTTTATTTTTATCTTTTATGAAGACCTGAACTTGATGAACTCAATTCACTTCCACTTACGTATATCTACGTAAACGTACATTAATTCAATTTACGTATAAATGATCTCAATTACGTAAATGAGACGTACGTAAATTGAGTTCACGTAGTTATACATAAATTGAATTTACATAAACATACTTGAATTGAGTTCACGTACGGGTCCATAAATTTAAATTAATGTAAGAGATATAAATGTTAAAAATAAATAAGGACATTTCAAATTTTTTGTTATTATAAAAAAATTGAAGAGTGTGAATAGTAAAAATGGGGGTATAGATAGCAAAATTGAATATATAACTTTAGTAACACAACTGTATTTCCAACTTAGCTCAATTTGACGGTTCAACCTGTCATAATATTAGACAATTAGGGCTACATCTTGTTGACAACAGGTGTTAATGTTATAGACAGAAAGGAAATTACATGGCCTTATCAAGAAACAACCTCAAAAAGAGTATAAGAATAAGGGTAGAAAGAAGATTGGCAGGATAAAGAAAGTTAAATATAAAAAAAACACATGAGATATGATGATGAAAAAAAAAAACACATGAGATAAAAGTTTCTAACTTATAACTTGTATTATTTTTATATTTTTCTCTCAATTCTAATCTCATTATGTTTATTTGAGAAAACTTAAATACTAACTAAACTTTTTTATATTATTTTATAATTATAAGTTAATTTATTAACTAATTTTATCAAGCACTTTGAATTCAATCAAATAGCTTATATATATGTTATAAACTAATTTATCAAAGTTCGTCCACACCAACTAGTTTATCGGTAATTGCTATTTTTATTAAATATAATTTAAATTAATATCATCTTAACAAATACCGTTTTTAGTGATTGAACGAATCGTTCTAAAGTATTTAAACAAATATAAGTGATGCACAAATGACTTTGACGAGGGAATGATTGA
>JBBPBR010000003.1:63858570-63869642 GCA_037974775.1 Cicer pinnatifidum
CATTGTTTTACCATCTCAAATTTTTGATATATCTCATAATTATATGAAATAATATATATCTTATCTAAATAACAAAATTAATTACTAATGAAATTATTAAAAAAATCTAAATTAATTTATAATATTTTAATTTTTATCATATATGTTTGATAAACTACTAAATAAAAAAATTCTTTGTAAAAAACATCACAACTAACTAAATAAATCTATCATATATATTAGATACACTAAATAAATATATGATATATTATATGTAAACAAAACCAACTAACTTTGCAAAAAATTGAAAATTTATTTTATAGAGTTAAATTAATATATTAATTTTTTTATTCATAATCTAACTCAATTTTAGGATAAATATTTTAATTAGAAAACAAATATAAAAAATTTTATAATTAAGTTAATATAACATGTTATTTCACCCAACACTAAATTAAAATATAATATAATACAAATATCACAATTTTCTCTTAGTACGTACATCAAACAAATTTTAAATTTTTAGATTTTAGATCAAATGAAAAACTTATTGAACTTTTATTCCCAATTGTTTTTCCATTTTGTGTTGGTGTTTTAAAATTAATTTATGTGTATCTCTAATATCAATTAAAAACAATTGCACCCAAGTTATTAGTCTTATACATAAATTGTATAAATTATAAGTTTTCTTTCATGCTTTGCTTGTTGGAATTATCTTCCAAAATATCAATATCGAAAGCTGGCCAGCTGGCATAGGTTCACGCCATCACACATCTTCATCTATTATTGCCAATCCAAGAGCCTCCACGTGGTATTAGCCCATCTATATTAATGATGATTTGAATAAAACAAAAACAAAAAAGTAAATGAATTTTATGTCGACGAGAGCGACTTTTATGTCGACAGAGAAAAGTATTTTCGAGTCCATCAAATTAACTTTGATTTAATAAATATTTAAGTGTTTTTGAGTAAGTTTAGTATATGATTTTTAAGTCGATAAACAAAAGTAATTTAAAGCTCATCAAATTAATTTTTAAATGTTTTATAATAGATTTATTATTTCCTTTAAAATTAAATATAACTTCCTTTTTTGTCTCTAAACATAATTTTAAATCAAGATTTATCTTTAATTAACTTATGTAATCATAACAATATAAATTATCATTTTTTTTCAAAAAAAAAGGAATATAAATTATTTTTTTAATTAATTCACATTTAATTAAAATTATCTATAAGGTGTTAGCTCTTTAACACTAATTTCTCATTTTGTTGAATAATTTTTTACAATATTATAAATGTATCTAATTTTTTTTATTAAATTAACATTATAGATTAAAATTATATACATAATAATTTTATAGAATCTAAAAATTATATTTTATTTTATAAAAAACCAAAAGTGAAATATTATAATTTTATAGTATTAAAAACATAGTCAACTTATATATTTTTTCATCTCAAATTGTTTAAATTTTATTTTATTTCCTATTTAAAATAAATTTTATTCTAGCAATATTTTTTATTATCTTTCTACAATAATTGCAGTTTAAAGAATAAAATAGAAAGAAGAAAACGGTTTCCGTGGTCAATGACGTGTTATAAAATCGATTGAGATTCACACAAGAGATCATAGTGTACAACGTACTACTATTCTTTGGATCCTTCTTCTTCTTCAAGATTTCATCACTGTTCATTTTGTTCCTTGTTCTAACTTGTTATCGTTAATTTGTATAAGAAAATGTGGAAGAGGATGGAGTTTCAAGAAGAAGCGGTTCAATTGATAAACTCAGATTTCCGAGACTTGAGTCTAGCTGCTAATCAACTCGCCAATCATCTCGTCCAACTCGGTCGCTTTGGCTTTGGAGCCTCTTTCTTCGGATTCTTTGCCGCCATTGCTGCTATGTATGTCCCCTTACTCATTTTATTCAACTTTATGTTCCTTAATTCTTTAATTTCTTTTAAATTATTATGTCAAACTTTTTTTATTTTATTTTGATTGTATGTATAAAGTCCATGAGTTCTATCCTGCAAATGTTTGTTTTTACCCTTCGATCGTTAGAGTTATTAAATCTAACTGTAGAAAATAAAATTATGCACATTGCAACACTTTATTAGAGAAAAAGTATATGTTAACGGTAGATCTTTGTTGGATGAGATCCATTCCTAGACGATATTTTACTGTTTTTATTAATTAATTAACTAATTAATATTATTAGATAACTAATAAAGATACTTGCTAGTTATCATGTTGCTTTTGTAGTGGTTAGTGTTGTTGAGTTGTTTGTCACTGTCTTTTGTCGAAAACACAAAGAACTGTTGTCACTTTAAAAAAAAAAGTATTGAATTGCCAACGGTTATTCAAAACAGTAATTTTGATTAAAACAAATGTTTTTAATCATAAATTTTTCAAGTTATTTTTTTACTGTATAATATAAGAATTAAAACAAAGTTTCAGTTTTGTAATTAAAAATAAAAAACAATAAGATGATATTGTAATTTTACTATAGTCGGTGTCAAAGTTTCACCATGTTTTCTTGATGGAAGTCAATGGTGTACTGTGTACAAGACAGTGAATAGCAACAAAATAGTAAAAGACTTTCCCTAGAGCCAATCTTGTGTCCATAGCACACTACAAATAACTTGGTATTAATTAATAGATAAAATTATGTACATTATTACATTCTAGTTACATTTTAGTCTTTAAAAATTCAAGAAAATACCATAAGTGTTTTGTGTTTCTATGACTTGACTAATTATGTTAATATGTTATCTGCAGCTATTTGCTGGTTTTGGATCGCACAAACTGGAAGACTAACATTCTTACATCACTACTCATTCCATACATTTTCTTCAGCTTGCCTTCAATAGTTTTCGGTGTCTTCAGGTGATTCGCCTGTCACAATTTGTTGTTATCAAATTTTTACCTACCTTCATTTTTGTCTGATTTTATATATATCCTACTTATTTTCATGGCTATGCAGGGGAGAGATTGGAAAATGGGTTGCTTTAGTTGCTGTTGTATTAAGGCTTTTTATTCCAAAACATTTCCCTGGTATGTTACAATTTTTATAGTATAATCCTTCTCAGCATATAATAGTCCAAGAAAAGTTATGTTAATCTCATGCTATTAATAAAAAAGTTGGTTTTCTCGCCTTCGTGTTGAGCAGTCCTCTTCTAAATCTGATACATCAAAAAGTTTCAAGATAGTTTTTGAACATCCACACCTCTCAATCTTCATAAGCACCTTTTACAAAGAACAAAACCGTGAAGGCTTATAAAGACCGAAAGCGAACAATACCTCGGAATGTGGGACTGTGGACTTGAGGTCGAAATATTGGCGCCATATGTGGGGATCGAACCCCCGAATGGCTTAAGTCACACATGGAATCTGACAGACTCTTTAGCCCCTTAGCCTCGATTGGGAGCTAATGTTTTAGTACACCAAAAAGTCTCAACATTGTTTAAGAATTGAGACTAAGGGTGGTTTACAAACACCCACACTCCTCAACCCACTAAGGCATTTTTTTTATAATGAACAAAATTGTGATGACTTACATGAGACTCAAAACAGATAATACCACTTAAATATGATGTTGCAAACTTGAGGTCGGAACAAGTCATATATGCTAGTATGTACTAAAAAACTAAGTATACAAGGAAATATCAAATATACATAATAATAACCCTCTCATGATTGTTACTGCAGAATGGCTGGATTTGCCAGGTGCTTTGGTGCTTCTGATCGTTGTAGCTCCTAATGTAATTGCAAGCACCTTTAGAGACAACATCGTGGGGGTGATTGTGTGCCTTGTGATTGCATGTTATTTGCTACAAGAACATATTCGAGCATCTGGTGGTTTCAGAAATTCCTTCACTAGAGCCAATGGCTTATCAAATTCCATTGGCATAGTACTACTGATGGTCTACCCCGTCTGGGCACTCATCGTCATAATTCTTTAGGCACCAGTGTTTGAACTTTACTGTTTAGTGTGCATTAAACCAATTGTGTTTTGTAATCATTCATTGGTTGGATGTTCATGTCTAGAAAAAAAATACCCTGTCATTTGCTTGATGTATTATTATTACCTTTGTCCTTTTGTTTGCATGTTTAAACATATGAAATCAAATCTCATTGAGATACTTTTTCGCTTCATTGAATGTTGGAATTCGTAAGTTATTGATGATTGGAATGGATCATTGTTATTCTTAACTATGGCATATAATGTATGAAATTTCCTAAATATCTTTAAAATATTGAATGTTTTTAATGGTTAAATAAATGTGTTAAATAAATGTGAGGCCCATCGACCATCACAACATATGTGTAAATTTACTTACGTGATTGTATATATATATATATATATAACATTCGGTAGTAACCAAAATTATATATAAAATTTATATATTTGTTAACATTTATTGTATGACACGAGTTTATAAATAAGGATATTTTATATGCAGAAAGACATAGAATATGGTAGTCGTATGATCCAAATTTTTTCTGAGATCATTTCTTATTTTCTTTAATGATTAAGAGTAATTGAGATCATTTAATTTTATAAAATATAATTATAAAATATAATTGATAGATATTTCACAGTTATCTCTATTGCAACCAGTTTACATAAACTAGTGGAAGCTAATTGAACATAAAGTTTATAACAGTTTATATCCATCTTTTGTGTGCAAACTTCTACTTAAGATAATCAATTTCCCTTTTCTCTTCATCGAATTCCTATCAAAATCAAAGCATTATTAACAAGCATAATTAAGGTCAAGTTCAATTTCTGCAGTACCTCTCAATATGTCGTATTCACATGGCTAAAGTTATGGAGTAGATGACAGAACAAAGAGTCAGGACCAACATATCTAGTTTTTTCAAACTTTTCTGATAATCTTGTTTTGTAATCTTCTGGATGAGCACATAATACATTTTGTTTATATAGCCTTTTCACTTCACTTAATACATAATGAGCCATAATGCACCACCAAATTAAAATGGATTCTGAAAAACTGCCAGAAATCAGTATAATTTCAAATAGAATTTGTGACTCACACCATTGCTCCTTTCGCTTCGATATATAGTTGATCAATACAATCCTGAAATTTGTCAGAGAGGAATAACAATTTGATGAATTAGCTAGTAAAGCACTCCAACATCTGATTGAAAGTAAGAAGTCACAATATTGATCAGGGAACATGAGACCAACCTTATAGTGCTTTTGTAATTGCGGTCTCTTCAATTTGAATGTTGGAGTTACTAGATCTCTCTCCACATCAAAGGGAATTGGTTCAAGATGAACAGCTTTTATCAGCTCAAAGCCTCTAAGCTGCGATAATATCGATCATGTCAAATGTAATCACTGAGTTCAAAATGTAGCAAACTAACCAAAAATTAAGCACATGGTCATCATTGTATTTACATACTTGGTGTTTCTGACCAGTGCTGTTGAGTTCATCCAAAATATATTTTCTTGCCTTTAGATTTCCACATAGAGATTTAAAATCATCAGACAAATCATGCTTCACTGCCCAATCCTCAAGGGCCTGTCTTTCAGGGACCACAACTGCCACCAAGAAAGATTCAAAACTATTTCCATAGACCCAAATCTGCAGATAAAATAAAAACTTTATATATTAATGAAATTGCATGAATTTAATAATTCTTAAAATTCAACTTTTCCACGACAACTTGGCAGAAAACAGAATATTGTGTGATTAATAAAGCAGAAACATACCGAAGTTATAAGAGGGCACTGCACGTACTTGTTTTCAATATTCTCCACAGCAACATATTCTCCTTGAGACAATTTGAAGATATTCTTTTTTCTATCAATTACTTTCATGGCTCCATTTGGCAGCCATTCTCCAATGTCACCTGAATTGATTTTTCATAGCATTCCAAAATACACATCATTTAGAGGTAAACTAGCAAATTTAACAATCTCTATGTAGCATGTATTACAAGGAAAACAATATTCCTAGTAATTTTTTTACAAGATTCCAATAGTGTGCCTCAGCAAATAAGAATACTAGACATTCAAGTGAAGAATCCTAATGAAGGATGCGAAAAGGAATTCCTCTATCGATATTGTAGAACCCTATTTAATCCATAACAACACAACATGAGGATTTACCTGTATGAAACCAACCATCAACCATCACCTCTTGAGTAAGATCTTGACGCTTGTGGTAACCAGAGAACAAGGTATTCCCCCTCAGGCAAATTTCTCCACGGGCTTGACTTGAAAGTGCATCATATCCCATTTCTGGCACAGATTCTAGCCTGGATTCAATG
Source organism: Cicer pinnatifidum (assembly GCA_037974775.1). Lineage (NCBI taxonomy): Eukaryota > Viridiplantae > Streptophyta > Magnoliopsida > Fabales > Fabaceae > Cicer > Cicer pinnatifidum. Next base: position 63,864,848 of record JBBPBR010000003.1, read on the forward strand.
GTTGTCATGGGGACTCCTACCGTTCCTATCATAGAAAACACATTGAATATCGAAGCGAAACACCCCGCACAAGTTTCAGTGAGACCTGTGACATCAAAATAAAATAATCAAAGAATGCTAAAATGGTCATGCTACAACAGATATATAGCCAGGATGAACTAATTCTTACAATCCACCTCTTTTTTAACCAAAGATTCAAATGCTATATATTATACCATATCCTTGTGCCAAACTTGATCCAAAAGTGACCCTAAGAAACTCCTCCACGTTCCTAGACAAAGGAGCAGCTCCTGATAATAGGATTCGAACTCGTCCACCCAATGCTTGTTTTATCTATCAATAAAACCAATATTTCAAGTTTCAAACAAAACTTGCTGAACTAAAATCACAGTATAAAGTAGAATACCTTGTCAAACACAAGCCTATCAAACAAAGGTGCTGCTTTGTCTTGTGGAAGACCATTATTTAAATATCCCAACTTGCTGTCAGCGTATTCAAGATTAGTATACAATTACAATAGGATAGAAATTAGAAAAGTAAAAGTCTTGAACGTAGAGAGTTCATTGGCAAAACATACTAGTTATATGCAAACTGAAACAATGTCTTTCGCAGCAATCCTTCTGATGAAATTTTGCTATTGATACCTTCAAGCACAAGTTAAGCTTATAGTCAATTTTCAAACGACAATGTTGTCACAAAATCACATTTAGCATAAAATTTGATGCTTATGACATTATTTAAAATAAGGTAGACACAACAAGATCATAGCAGCAAGCCGCAATATTACAGATTTTGAAATCTCCCCAATAGCATTACAGCATCACAGCAATATTGGCTGCATTTGCCTGCATTTTCCCACAATATAAAGGTTCGTAGAACCGCAACCATAATTTGGATTCTTGCCTTACCAGCATAAACACGGTCAAAAACTCGAGGAACACCACAAAATATAGTTGGTTTCAGAGCCTGAATATCTTCCATTAAGAATCTGATATCCTGCAAGAATCAACATAAAAAATTCCATGAAGAAAATCCTTTTAGAGAATGAGCCAGAAATTACTAATAGGAACTGAATCTGAAGCTTACCCCTTGCCAAAATCCAATTGAGGATCCCTTGTAGATGCAATAGGTCACGAGTATCTGGTCATATACATGAGCAAGAGGAAGAAAAGAGAAGTACACATCGTCTTCGGTTGCCTATAAATAGTATATAGCATGTGTTCCTGTCAACACTTACAATCATCCAAATATGAAAGCCCATGCTTGTCTTTTTTCCTATCACCTTATTATGCTAGAATATGACTAACACATTAAAAATGTACGATTTATCCCAAGGGGACAGAGTTTGGCTGAGTTTATAAAAGTATTAATGAAACTAGTGAATCATAAAAAAGATTAATTATCTCACCACTTTGTCTGTTAGAAAAAATATTTGGTCAATGGACAACACTTGAGTCATGAAAGCCTCATTCTTAATAATGACACCTTTAGGTTCACCTGTTGTTCCACTTGTGTACATGATTGTGCATATGCTAGTCTTATTTTTCAATGGTAGATCCAAATCCAAATTTCCCTGGAGAAATAACCGAAATGGAATATAATTATATCGAGAGAGAAAAATCTCCTACTTGGTTCATGTTGTTAATTCTAAAGTATTAACTTCAATAAGCAACTGAAAATCAGAGTTCCTACCAACTGAAGAAACTCTCCCCATGAGAAGCAGGATGCCCCAAGTTCCTCAGCTTCCTTCTTTTGTGTGATTGAAACATTACCAAAACTCACAATTGCTAAACCATTAAATTACATAAATTAATTGGTTACCATTAAAAAATGCAAAAACCCTTAAAACTAATAGTAACAGAAAGAACTTCTAAAGGTTAGACCTACTTTTAAGATTTGTACACCGATCAAGACATGATAAAACCTGTGGAAACAAAAAGGAAAAACAATGAATAAACAAAACACGCTGAAAGCTGTCATGAATGATAAGCTAATTGTCTTCAAGAAATTCAATGTATAAATTAAAATTTACCATAAGTTCAGTTTCAAACAAAACTTTCCAAACCGAATATAAAAGATTGTGCTCCAAGAAATAGAATAGAACTTACAGAAGGAATCTTGCTTTGCTGAACAAATGCTATCGAAACTTCCGCATGGTTTATGATAAACTCCACGGCATTAGGACCTGTTAGGCATAAATATAAGACTCTTTTGAGTTCTTAAATTCAATTCAACAAATAACAAAAGTAATTTTATTGAGACTGATAGGGAAAAAAGGCACAAAAACACAAACCTAGGGTATCATATAATGGGACATATGTTACTGCATAACTGTTACAAGCCTGCAAACAGAAATTTTGAATCAAGTCACTATAGTACTATTGCAATAATTAATAACACTAATAATAATAATAATAATAATAATAATCATAATAATAATAATAATAATAATAATAATAATAATAATAAGGTGCCAGCTTTTTTAACAAGCCAAATAAACAATAAGTTCAATTTGGTTCCTAACTATGTTTAACGTACTAAATAGTTACTTAATTTTAATTTTCTCTACAAAAATAAAGTATTATAATACCTCCATTGCAACGATCCATTCCAGACAATTGGATCCATATATGCCACACCGGTCTCCCTTGTGATATAGAAACACTAATTAGATTAATTACATACATTTTTTCAAGTCTGGATCCTCTAGATATAGCAGTTGTAAGGACCATTAGATTACGATAGATAAACTTTATCTTATTAAATCTAATGGTTGCACCATTCAGCTGCAGAAGAGGATCCAAACTCAAATTTTCTTATGCAAAATATATATCTTGTTAGAGCAAGAGCAGTTACAGGATTGACACCACGGCTCCTCATGGCGGAACCCATTCGGATTGCAGCATCATAAGCCTCCTCGTATGTGACCCATTCATAAGGACCAATCTGCAAATTCAAATGAATTCTCGCAAAAATTACCTAATGATTCATAAAAAAATTGAATTTCGTTGGGTTGGGAAGGGGCTGTATGTCATAAATTCGATATGGGTCCATTAATTAATTGGTCAGCAATGAGCATGTGCCTAGCATTTGCCATTAACTATACCCAACAAATAATGTAGTATCAATACATTTTAAATATTTAGTCAAAAGAAAAAATAAATTTAAAATATTGAGTAAAATAATAATAATAATAATAATGTACCAAAAGATAAAATACTACAATATCTTCGACCCGATTAATCTTTTTAATACTCACTTCAACCCGATTATTAGTTACTGTTTTTATTTACTACTTTATATATATATTAGGATTATTTATTAATGTTAATTATTATTTTGGCCAATGTTTTTTAATTACAGAAATAACTTGTTACTATCGTCCAAACAAGAATAGCCAAAAGCTATTCTTCTAATCCAAGTAAGAAGTTATGCATGCAATAGAAACACTTGAATGAAAAGTTACCTTTGAATCGGTTTTTTGACGCCGACCTAACATTGCTTTACTAGGGCACCTCTTCGCAGTGTTCCTTCATAAACAATTATCAAAATCAGTCAGACATTGGTGATATAATATTAAATTCGAAAATAAAATATATGGCCCATTAGCTCAGTTGGTTAGAGCGTCGTGCTAATAACGCGAAGGTCGCAGGTTCGAGACCTGCATGGGCCAAATGTAAATTTTTATATAATAAAACTTTTTTTTATCGAAATATATAATAAATTTAAACTTTTTTTTTTTTTTTTAATCATAATTATTTTTTTTAACATATATATATATGATAAATTTTATAAAAATTAATGAAAATAAAGCCAATATCGATCACGCATGAAACATAAATATGAACTTTGGTTGCTAATTTTTTATTAGAAAGAAAAAGGTGGTGATTAGTGACCTGAAAAAGTCCCAAGGAGATTGAAAATGAGAAGGTAACTCCAATAAACCATCTTTGGCATAGATGCACCTATACACAGGACCTGCTGATGGCTTTTCATGAGTTGCAGGTCTGGCTTCTTCCACCTTCACAGTGTATACATCTTGCAGCATTGTGCTTTGATCAACAAAATTGGTCTGTTTTTTGGTGTTTTGTTGTTAGCTGTGAAATCTATCTATTATGTCTATGGGTAGTAGATATAGATGTTTAACAAGGTATGGTGTTAGCAGAGTTGGTTGAGCTAGCATTAAATTCGATTGGAAACATTATGTTTTCGAAATGAGTGCTCCCCAATTTCATTATAAAATGTCATGATTAGATAAATTTTATTTACTAAAAAATTAAATATAGATATATAATTAATTTCTGTAAAAAGTAAAAAGTTTAATTTTTAATCTTTATAAAATACAAACGTTTATATTTTGGTCAATAATATTTTACACAGTAAATTTTTTTACAGTTGAGTAATTAATTGTTTAAATATATAATTAATTTCTATAAAATACAAAGAATTTGATTTTAATTTCTATAAAATAAAAAATCATTTTAGTCTCTATAAAATATAAAAAATTTAATTTCAGTCTCTTCAAAAAGTTCATTCAGTATTTTTTTTATTCAATTAAATCAACAAATAGTTGAACTAATCAATCAATGAAGTATACATTTTGCAAATAAAATGCACCACATATCTAGTTGAAATATGTTTCATAATTACAAATCAAAACTGGATCCAAAAAATTGTATAATTACAAAATATAATATAGAATTAAATATTTTTTAATTTTTATAAAATTCAGATTATTCAATTTTAGCATTTGTAAATTGTAAATAAAAAATACAACTTTTAGTTCATGTGATTA
>JBBPBR010000003.1:63878835-63912104 GCA_037974775.1 Cicer pinnatifidum
ATTCAAATTATAATAAAGAAAATATAATTATTTAGTTTATCGTTATTTTATTTTTAAAATTTAAATTATTTATTTAATAATATTAATGGAGAATTTTAAATAAAAAATTATTTAGTTACTTATTTTTTAGTATTTTTTATTAATTTATAATAATTAAAATATAATAATTTTTTTAAATTAATATATAATTATTCATAATAATAATTATATTATTTAAATATAATATATATTATATTATATGTACTAAATACATAACAAAATAAAAAACTATTATTTTATTAATTAATATATATTAAATACTGATAATATTATCATATCACTATACTTATTATATTTTTATGCTGTGATATGTTATCGTATCTTTATCCTATAATATTACTATCATATTCTACGTATCCAAGGAGCTATAGAGAGACACTATTTGAGATTGCGAAAATATTGCACCCACGTGTTAAAACCACAATGGAACAAGGTGGGTAATGTAACGGTTGCATGCAAATAAAATAAATAACTAATTAAATAGTCCGCTAATTAATGAGCGGGGCGAAGGCACGTAATAAGATGTTTGTGTTAACGGATACTATTACACAAATATATTTAATTATCCTAATATATATTAAAAATTACATTGATTCAGTTACATTTTCTTTCATTTTTTTACATGTTTTGTATGTTATATAATATTTTATAAGTTGTTATTTGGAAGATTTATTTTTATTTTTATCTTTAATTTTAATATTTTTTTATCTCATTTCATTGATTACTATAAGTCAACGAATATAAAGTAAAATAATTTCATAATAAAATAGCTACTTTTCTAATATGAATACAAAAAAAAGTGATAAAATGTTAATTTTGGATGGAATTTTATTTTTTATTTTATAAGAAAATATTTATATTGATTAAATAAATATTCAGATGAATCAGTGAATATCTTTAAAGAGATGATGTTTACGAAAAACCTATCCCATAAATACAAAATTTGATTATCAATTCAATATGTAATCAACGATGCATAACTATATACTTTCTTGTTCCGTTCTGTTGACATCGCTATTTAAAATAATATTGAGTTAAATTCATCTTATTATTAAAAAATTATATAAATTTTATTTTTTCCAAATGTACAAAATTAACTTTTTATTTTTTTATTGATTATTGTAGCTTTGAATATTTACTAAAAATTTATAACATGCTTTCAAATATTATAAATTCATAATGTATTTTGAAAACCTATCTTATAAATAAATAAAAATCCAAAGCATGAAATTAATTGTAAAAGATCTCTGAAAATCAATATAATTTTACATAAATTTTTAAATCTTAAAAATATTTTACTCAAAAGAATCTCTAAATTTCAATTTAATACATACCGATTCACTTTATATTTGATATATATAAAATTAATTGTAAAAAATCTTTAAAAATCTTTAAAAATCAGTATACATCAACATAAATTTTTAAATCTTAAAAATATTTTACTCAAGATAATCTTTAAATTTCAGTTCAATACATATAGATGGTATAACAACACCAACTTATTTCCTATCCTATATATGTTTATAAAAGTTGATCAATAAAAAGAAATATATTATTCTAAAATTTGAACGACATATATGATTTTCTTTTTTTAATGAAAAGTACATTAGATACTGCAAAGATAAATCCCTCTCGGGTTTAGCCCCGCCGCAGCCTGTTTTGAGTTTTGACTTGATTGCTAAAAACCTTAAACCTAGTAGTAGTAAATTACAACCCAATCGAGGGTTATTATCGTCTTTCCATACGGTGTTCGCAACCAACGTCTCGATTCGCGACCCAATTTCACTGTAAACTTAACTCCCACCTCTAAATTTTAGGGTTTCTCTTTTCCCCTTTCTTCCCAATTTTCTTGATTCCATTCCAATTCCCGAACTTTCGTCGGAATTCAATCGTCGGAGCAATGGAGCTTCTCCCCTCCGACGATTCCCCGCCGGAAACTCGAAAAATTCCCGAAGACCACAACAACACCCCGGACGAATCCCCGGACCCCGCCGGAGTCGACGAAGGAGCGACTCTCGATGTATCGGGAAAGAATTTGGAGTTTCCGGCGCCGGAGAATTCCAAAGATGATACCGCGGAGAGTTTATACATTTACAAGAACGTTTACAGTTTGATTCCGAAGTCGGTGGGTGGTCTCGTCCGGTTGAAAACGCTGAAATTCTTTGGAAACGAGATTAACTTGTTCGCACCGGAGTTTGGGAACATGACGAAGTTAGAGCGGTTGCAGATGAAGGTATCTTCGCCTGGAATTGGTGGGTTGCCATTGCACAAATTGAAAGGTTTGAAAGAGCTTGAGCTTTCCAAAGGCCCTTCAAGGCCTTCTGCATTTCCCATATTGACTGAGATTTCTGCTCTCAAGTGCTTGACCAAGCTTTGCATTTGTCACTTCTCTATTAGGTTAGTGCTGTTTGTTAATTGTTATGTTTAACTTGTCTCAACTTAACTGTGCTTGCTTTCACTCTTTTCAAGGATTTTAGTTTACCAGTTGGTAGTTTTTGCTATTGATGCTGTTAATTTTGCTGCAAAGATGGTGTTTTTTGTGAAGAAAATAAGCTTGTGTGTAGTGTCTTACATTGTCGTATGTTTTTTAACTATAGATACCTTCCTCCGGAAATTGGGTGCTTAACGAAACTGGAGTATCTTGATATTTCATTCAATAAAATGAAGACACTGCCATCAGAGATTAGTTCTTTGAATGTATTAATATCTATGAAAGTTGCGAATAATAAGTTGGTGGAACTACCGTCAGCTATGACCTTACTAACAAGGTTGGAGAGTTTGGACCTGTCAAATAATAGGTTGACTTCATTAGGATCCCTTGAACTTAGCTCAATGCATAGACTTCAGAACTTAAATCTTCAGGTACCAAGTTTTGATTTGTTAAATCCCAGTAATGATGTTATTTTTTGAAGTATCTGCATTATTCTTAGATGGTGCTTTGCCTGTTCCTTACTTTGCTTGGTTTGTGGGTTTGTATATATACGGATACATATATTGGTGTTGCTTAAATACCCTCACTTGTTTTATAGGGGAGCATATTAGTATATCAACCACCCGGAATCTTTTACAATTTCGTTGTAAAGAGCGAGGGGAATTAGAGAGGGCAAGAGTAGTAGTAGTAGGATTTGGGAGAGAAGAGAGAGAAACTAGGAAATTTTAAATAAAAAACTCAATTACATCAATACCCATCTGTTTAAGTTGTTTTACAATGAAACTGTGGTCTACACCGACAGGTCTTCGTATTTTTGTACATTCTACTTCTACACCTCATAATGGAAAAAGTATTTTCTTGTTCTCTCATTCTTTGCATGAAATTTTTTCAGTGTGTTATAATTCTTTTAAATTATAGGGTAAACTGCATTCACCTACGTGAGGTATGCATAAATGATAACCCACCCCCCCTCTTAAATGATCACTCACCCCCCTTATTCATGTAATGAGGTGCGTTAGGTGACACTTTTTCCCTGCATCTAGATCTTTTGCCTTTTCTTCCTTCTTGGTTCTCTCCTTTTTCTGTATTAATCTTCCTATATATATACATAAAGCATATTAAGTTGAGATTAAATTACAGAGTTTATACTTATGGGTTTTGCTGTAAACACCATTGAACCAGAAACAAATGCTTCTGTTGAGAGAGACATTTATAATGTTGTTCAAATGCAAAATCAGTATTGTCAATTGCGAATTGCAGAAAATAGGGTTTGTTCAAATTCCGCTATGTTATAGTGCTATAACGTTGCAATAACAACTGTTTTACAACACTTTGTACTACATAGTATACTGTGGAGCAATAATGATTTGCTCAAATTACGCAATGCTATTGCGCCAATACGGCAACTATTTGACAACACTGTGCAAAATGGGAAAATATAACTTGCTCAAATCATTTGGGTAATGCATGGATGATTAAGCCATAGAACAGTGAAAATAAGTTCCTATCAGTTTCATTTGATAATTAATTACATCCAGAAAACAAAGTATTCTTAGATTGTTTATAACATATAATATAATGACTTTCTTATCTCATGTCTCAATTTTCATCATGTTATCAGATTAATGAGTCTAGCAAAACATATTCTATCTGAGTGCAAATGATTAATTGAGTTCACGTTAAAAATGATTGAGAGATCCAAAGATTGATTGAACAAGAGTGTTTTGCTAGTTGAGTAGTTGAACATGCAAAGAAGATGGAGACAGATGATCTTTTCCTTCCTTTATAAACAAATAGGAAACAAATCAATAGTAGGCCAAGCAGATTGGCACTAATTTGGAATTTGAGTGCACTAAACTAGCCAGGAAATACAAAGGTTTCAGGGAAAGTTAATATCTTTGAAAATTTGAAGGGGAGATGTATGTTATTCTATGTTGTCAGTCTTAGATAGCGGCAATAATCTGACATGCAACCTATGTCATGTTTCCTTTACCTGTATGTATGTTTAATATATATTAACTTTGGTGGCATCTGACGTTGTTTGACCTAGAAGGACCACATTGAAGATGCCTCTGTGCATCCGAGGTATTGATTTAGTAGATGTAGGTTGCCTGTAGGAGTAGTACAAACTATAATGATAATGGCTGATTACAGGAGTGCATGTATATCTATATTTTACAATACTTCTGCATGTTATTAGGTTCTAACTGTAATTTATCGATTTGGATTTTTTTCTTTGATTTTTACATGGTTTAATAGTTTCTAAATATATATTTGTTTATACATTTCAAGTACAACAAGCTGCCCAGTAATTTTCAAATTCCTTCATGGATATGCTGTAATATGGAAGGAAATGGAGATATATGCAAAGACAATTGTAGCAGTTCTTCTGTTGAAATGGATGTCTATGAAAGCAATTTACCGGAAAATGAGGAAACCTTTTCTCATGGTGAGGCGCCTTTCACCTTTTCCCCTCCTTTTTTTCTGTATGCTCTTCCCTTTTGCATAATGGATGATTCAATTCATGTATTTGGGATGGAATTTCACTTCCATGTGAATTATTTTGCAGGACCTCATAACACCTCATCAAGCGTATTAACAAACCCCACATCTAATAGTAGATGTTTTGCAGCCTGGAAATCGGGTAAACGGTGGAAGCGGCAACACAATTTACAGCAGAAAGCTTGCCAAGAGCAGAAAGCTCGTCAAGAGCGGTTGAATACCAGCAGGAAGTGGAAAGGTGTAGATCATGACCAATTGATAAGTAAGAAGATCCACAGAATTTCTGAACCAGAAAATCTGGATATTCTTGTGTCTGAAAATAGCACAGAAACTGTATCAGACAATGGGAGCCTGGAAGAAAATAATAAAAAGTTATTCTCTGAAGAAGCAGCGGACAACAATTTAATTGATAATGTCAACTATGATGAGGTAATTATTGAAAAGCAGTTTTCTCAGGAAGATTGCTGCACTGTAGAAAGTAAAGATGAAAGTGATTCGTGCTCATGTTCCTTAGAGAACGGGCGAAGCAAACAGGATGGAGACTCATGTTCAGATTTTTCAAAGTGTAGTTCTAAATCAAAGAGGCAATCTGATCATGATCTTAATAATCCTAAACCCTGCAAGTCTAGAAAACCGGTTGGTGATGGCTCAATATTGTCTTACAAGTACAGTAAAAATTCATTTTGTGGCACTGAGGACCATCTATTAGATGGCTTTTATGATGCAGGACGTGATCGACCGTTTTTGCCTCTTGAGAGTTATGAGCAAAATCAGTGTCTTGCTTCTCGCGAAGTCATCTTGTTAGACAGGTTTATTATTACTACTAGTGTATGTTACATAATTTGTTTGGGGTACATTTGTAATAGTAGACGTAGTAGTCATAGTAATATATATTGGTATCTTTTTGCATTAAAATTACATGTAATATTTTGTTGTTTCAGACAAAGGGATGAAGAGTTGGATGCTGTTATGCTTTCTGCTCAGGCACTGGTCTCTAATTTGAAGCAATTAAATGGTTTGAACACGCCTGGGAGTCAGGGTGAAGTTGATAAATTGCAGACAGCATCACTGCTAGCACTCTTTGTATCTGATCACTTTGGCGGGAGTGATAGAGGGGCTATTATAGAAAGGACACGTAAATCTGTTTCTGGTTCAAACTATAATAAGCCTTTTGTGTGTACATGTTCTACTGGAAGCAGCACGAGTATACATGCTTCAACTGAACCAGTTGTAAATGCCATTGAAGATATTAATCTTTCTAAGATCTCCGAAAAATCTATCGATTCTATAAAAAAAAGGCGAAATTCAATCATTGTTCCAATTGGTTCTGTTCAGTATGGTGTATGTAGGCATAGAGCTCTGCTTTTTAAGGTGAGCTCTGTTGTTATATTCATACTATAATTTTGCATCTGTGCATATTGTGAACCCATGATAGAGCTTTTTCTTTTTTGCCTCTTACTGCAAGGAACTAATGCAAGTTATTTTGTTTTGCAGTATTTATGTGATCACATGGAGCCACCCGTACCTTGTGAGCTTGTTAGGGGTTACCTTGATTTTTCACCTCATGCCTGGAATGTCGTTTTGATAAAGAGGGGTGTTACATGGGTTCGAATGCTTGTTGATGCATGCCGACCCCATGATATTAGAGAAGAGAAAGATCCAGAATATTTCTGTAGGTATGTACTGTCATTTAATAAAAAATAGACATGCTACTCCTTTTCCTATTTGAAGAAGCAGTTTTGCTTGCAATATTATATGATATTCTCATTCTCAAATACTTACACTTGAATTGGTTATATTTAATATTGATTTTATATGTTTATGTGTTGAAATATAGCTTTGGTTATTTATTAGTTCTGCTCTTATTATTTTTAATTAAGTAATCAACAATCATTTGGTATTTCAGAACTTGGGTTCGTTTTTAAAAACTGGATCTGATGTCATGTTGTAGCATGCAAAAAATATTGCTTAATTATCTAATACTTTTTTTTATATGTTGATGAAGTGCACTTCAATTATTCTCGATTTCTTTTTGAAGTATAGCTTTTATTATTAGCTCTGTCCATATTTTATTTTGGCTTAAATGTATTTTTCGTCCTTTATCTTTTACTGAATATTTGTTTTCGTCCTTTATCCTCTTGTTTGGATGGATGGAATGAGAGTCAAAAAAATGAACTCAATGTTACAAATGGATATATTTTTTCAATTCATACCTGTTTTCTTTCCTGCAATGGAGATAATATTTTTATGTGGATCTGACCGTTTTCGCCCTTTTCTCTCCACAACTAAATGTGGAAAGATGACATTTTTGTTTTATTTCTCCTGTTTTCTTTTCATTTTCATCTGAACCAATCAGTGTATATGGATTTTTCCTCTGCCAAGAGAACATTTTAAACTATGTAATTGTTGTGGAATTATATGGGGTTATTCAGACTCTGACGACTTAGTATTTTCAGGTACATACCTCTTAGTCGAACTGAAATTCCTCTTTCGACTAGCAGTCTTCCTAGTCCTGATCATTGCTTTCCATCTCTCTCTACTTGTGATGAACTTGAGAAAAAAACTTTGACTACATTAGTTCGGTGCAAATTTGGATCAGTTGAGGCTGCAGCAAAGGTATGTAATTATGCATGAATTGTAGTAACGTGGGCCCCTTATTTTTGTATTTTAATTGTTATTCCCGATCTTCTGAATTTTTGGATATCATACATTTTAATCCATTTTATACGTATCTTTTATGGTGTTGTAGGTGCGTACTTTGGAAGTACAGGAGAGTTCAGCAGACAAAATAAAAAACTTTGAATATAATTCTTTGGGAGAAATCAGAATTCTCGGTGTTTTGAAACACCCTTGCATAGTGGAAATGTATGGACACCAAATATCATGCAAATGGACTATCTCAGCTGATGGTAATCCTGAGCATCGTGTGTTGAGATCTGCAATTTTTATGGAAAACGTGGAAGGAGGCTCCTTAAAAGTAGGATTTTCTTTATCATTTCTTTGTTATTGTTAAGATATTTTTGGTTGTTTATTAAATCCTCACTTCATTTTCTCACAGACCTACCTAGAGGAATTGTCAAAAGCTGGTGAAAAGCAGATTCCTGTGGAGTTGGCCTTGTGCATTGCCAAAGATGTCTCGTGTGCTTTGTCAGAGCTGCATTCGAAGCATATAATTCATCGTGACATAAAAAGTGAAAACATTCTGTTTGACCGTGATAGGAAGAGAGATGATGGAACACCAACTGTGAAGCTCTGTGATTTTGACAGTGCAGTGCCACTAAGATCACCTTTACATGCATGCTGTATTGCTCATGTGGGAACACCTCCTCCTTGTGTGTGTGTTGGAACACCTCGATGGATGGCTCCAGAGGTCATGCGGACTATGTATAAGAAAAACACTTATGGATTGGTAAGATCCTCCTCCAACTTATATATGATAAATTGATAATCTTTCATGTTGTGTTTTTGGGTCTAAAATTTGAGTAACATGAGGAATTTTATGCAATTACCTGACTTCTAATTTTCAAAAGTTTAATGCTAGTTTATGTGCCATTTGATTTTGAAGTTCTCTGTGATGTTGGAGAATGGTGCTGTGAATTTAATTTTAATAAAATAATGGGGAGTAGTTCTGGTGATGTTTAAGAAAAGTTTATTTTAGAATAATGACTCCTCACTTCCTTTGTTTTATTTTTGTAGTTGTTTCTTAATACTTCTTTTTTCTTTCTCTAAACTATTCATATTATGCCACCTTTTCATTCATTCCCCACTTATTTGTGGTCGTAGCTTGTGCCCCATTTTCTAGCTATTGCCAATGATTGATAGTAATCAGTAGTTTTTCTCTTTTGACTAGTTTATTCTGGTTGGCCTTGACTGTTAAAATTTTGTACATCTATTTGGGTGACTGAGATTCAGTATATGGCTGAAGTTCGAGTATCTTGGTTGCTGATTTAAGAAATTCTGGCTTGTCATAAAATAAAGAAATTATTGTCGAGAGAATATGTTGTCTCATAAATTATTCATTTTGATTTGACAATTAATTGATACCCTTCCTCCTCAAAGAAAGTCGTGTATTTCTAATGTATAGCGTGAAAAGTTGTCTGCTTTTTTGTTAAGGATATTATACTGGGAAGATTAAGGGAATCTTGTTTAAAGGATTTTATCATTGTATGATGTAATACATCTGTTGTACAGATAAAATACGTTTTCCAATTTCTAATTTTGTAGATCATATTCTATAATCTATGTTTTTTTTTTATATTCTTGTATTCCAATCGCAAAATTTCTGATGTGTATTTCTGGACACAAATTTGTATGTCTTATTATATAACGAAGAGATTCAGAATCACTTTTGGATAAAGAGCTAAAGTAATGAAGTATCCATAATAATAATAATAATTCATTAATTTTAGGATTTTTTTCTTGGTACGTAATAGTGTAGTACAATTTTTAGTTTGGTAACAGAACTGTGATCTTTTTTGTGCTTGTTGTCATTTCTCCCTTTTTGTTTTGGTTAGAAGCATAAGTGTACATGTTGCTTATTGGCATTGAATTTATGATATCATGTCCAGAAAAGGAGTAATTTGATTCATTATTTCTTGTCCTTAAATAAGAATAGGTGTATCGTGAAATTAATTCAGTTTGCTGTGACCAGTCATAGTATTGTCTTTGGTTGTAATTTACGTTCTTCATATTACAACAGGAAGCTGATATTTGGTCATTTGGATGTTTACTTCTGGAGATGCTGACTTTGCGATTTCCATATTTTGGAGTTCCTGATTCACACGTCCATGATAGTCTGCAGGTATGGTTGTCTATTGTTCATAGATGGACGGCAATTTATGAACTTTGCGGGCATGCTCGTTCATTGCAACCCCTTATTTTAATTAATATTTGTACTATTATAAATACAGATGGGTAAACGACCCCAACTAACTGATAAGCTCGAGGCATTGAGTTCAATGAATGAACCCACAATGATTCAATCCGGTGAAGAGCTGGAAAAATCAGATGCAGAGAGAGAATCATTGAAGTTCCTTGTTCATTTGTTTCATAGGTGTGTGGAAGAAAATCCAAATGAACGACCTACAGCCGAAGAAATCCATGAAATGCTGCTTGGACACACAAGTCGTGCACAAGTTCAAGATGTTAGGGATATTTAGGCAGGATATTGGAGTATCCCTGTCCTGTTGAAATGTATTGTTAGAATAAATTATATGCATTCTTTATAGTGTTACAGCTTACCCAAGAATAATTGTTCTTTTACTAGGTAAGTTATAGTGTATGTTCTGTACAATTTTAAAGTTAGATGCATGCGGCTCTAATATTATTTGATGGAGATCTTTATTTGTAGCTAGGTCTCTTTTGGGGCTGTAAATGTTGAGTTGATTATGCAGTTCCAATTCCGACATTCTGCAAGCGGGATTGATTAATTTTATTATTTGAATTGTAATCTGCTTCATAGCAGCATATAATTTTTTAACAATTTTTGTACCGTCCAGATGAATGTGTGGCTGTTTTTTTCCCTTGAAATAATTTTGATGAATAATGAATACGAGTGATGCATGGTGGTTTTCTCAGGGATGGTTTGATGCCATTTTTGCTCATCTTTGTTACTGTAGAGCAAGATATATGATATTTGTTTCCTTAAAATGATTTTGGCAAGCATCATATGACTGCCTTTTCAAGAATATTTTCGGTTTCAAAGAATCAGCTGTAGATATTTTTGACAGACTTCTGTATAGTTGTAAGATTTATTAGACAAAAATTGGATTGTATATAATATTAGTTCAAATTTATGTTGGATAAGATAGGATGAAAAATAAGTGAGAAAATATGGTTGTTCATTTGCATGAAAGGAAGTAAAACTGTACTGCTGGTTGATTTTGAAAAAGTTGAGATCATTTCAAATGAAATAATATAACTCCTCAAGCTCTACATTTCAACCAATCTTATTTTTATCCGTTTTTGACATGCAGCATTTGATGTGTCTCATAATAACACTTTAATCTTTTACCAAAAGAAAAAGTTGGCGTCCTTTTTCATCTAATCTCACCATTAACAATTAATGTGTGTGTGAGAGAGATTCATTGGACACCACTAACCTAAAGGCCACACTATTGCAGAATGGCACCAATCTTAGGACAGCTTGTACTCTAATTATTTAAATTTGTTTTATGTAGTTTTCAGAGCAGACACTAAATTTTCTAGCTGTTCTTAAAAGTTGATAATGTGGTCTTGGCATCCTTACACTAGAGTGCATCCAGTATAGCTGCAACTTTGGACCACTCTACTCACAGCACATGATACTCCTACTTATTTCTCTCCCTCCTCTCAGTATCTGTTATGTCCTTAACAAGGATCAGAATCTCTCCTTTTCATTAAAAAATTCACTTTCCTATGTAAGGTTCTAAGGGAACGCAATCCCAAAACACTATCTTTGCAACTGAGCTGTGTGACACAAACACAAGTTGACAGTGCTTTTCAAGAGGGTGAGTTCATTCCTCAACATGCAGAGCATTAAACACTTAGCAGCACCCAACCCCATTTTGAAGTTTACTTGTGTGATACTTGGCATATTGGTGTTAATTTTCATGTCACAATTAGGACATTTACCGAGTACACATGTGACAAAATCTAGAAATAAAATTGATATAGAGATAGATATGTATAATTGATTTGAATACGTATGAATCTGTTCTAGTAAATTTTATTTTACCCCAAATAAAAATATATAGTTTTTGACGTCAAACGTAATTTTTATCATTCAACTTACTTATATGTTTATATAACAAAATAGAGTCCACTTTATATATAATTTATTTTTAATTAAAAATAATTTTATAAAATAAATTAATTTAAAATTAATTTTTGTGACAGTAGATTAAAAAACACTAATAAAACTAAAGAATGGAAAAATCTTTTTGGCTTATAATGGTGCAATGAAATCAATGTTTGCTTTAAAAGAGGTTGTGATGGTGCCTATTCCTTTTCCTTCTATTGTGTCTATTTTTCTCCGTTCTGAGTGGCTCAACAGATATTGCTAGAATAGTATAAGTAGAGATTGAGACACCCTAATTAACCAAACAGAGCATGCTTCATTTCTCATATGTGGACCACTTTTTGGCCTCTGGGTTTGAGCCAGCCTAGCTGTTTTGTTGCAAGCAAGCGTGGGGCTTTTCTACATGGTGGACCCTCTTGCTCACTGTTACTCTTAACATAACTTTTTTCCATTATAGGCAACAATTACAATTTTTGGCACAAATATCCAACTTGTACCTTCACTTTTTACTACCATAATTACTTCAACTCATCTATGCATTTTTTCTCTTTAACCCTCGGATTCTTTGTTCAAAGGGATATTTTAAGTTCAAGATAAATAAAGATTCATCAAAGATAGTTTCAGTTAGATTTAAATTCGATTTTATCTAAAATTTATTGATCATTTTGATACTAACCACTTACCCCTAATGATTTTTTGTTTTATGTTTTAAAAATTTTAAAAATCAAAACCAATTTTAGTTTTGAGTTTAAGTTCTAAGTTAGTTTTTCACTTTTTAATTTTGAGTCTGAAAAAATAATTTCCTTTTAAAAATAATAAAAAATGATAAAAAGAATAATAAAGTCTTAAAACTAATAATGATATTAATTTTGACACAATAAACCTGCAGACATATTAACATGCATCGAAGTTTCACACAAAATTTTACAGAGGAACAAATCTAAAAACTAAAATTATCGGAGGCAAAAAAATAAAATTAATAACAATATTAATGTATTTACTCCCACCGTATATATTTATAAACACTGATATAATATATTTTATATATATTAAAAAAATTAATAGTGTAATTAATGTGTATAACTATTATTAAATTATCTTTGATATAGATATATTTAATATTAATTTTTTTATCTTCTAATACAAATTGATAGAAATTAAATAAACCGATGTGTCTAGTAAATAAAAAAATGTTTATTTTTAAGGACAATTGTTTTTTCTAAAGCTACTTATAATTAGAGGCAATGTATACTAATACTAATTTATATGTTTTAGACTAAGGGAGTATATTACTAATGTATAGTTGTTGTTAGGGGAGGGGGCCAACGCCCCAGATGTATTCGACCCTAATTTTACGGGAGGGTTAAAATAAAAATTAAACAATGCATGAATATAGAAATATTAATATTAAGAAGAAAAATCTAGTTTGAATATTTGTTTTTTTATTTTGAGATGTTAATCTATATTTTGCACAAAAAAATATAAATGAGTCGTAAAAATATCATTTCAAGTGTCATCGCAGTGACACGGTCCTCGGTCAAAATATAAGTTAACCATTGCGATGAAGTGTAAATCTTTCACATATGTTAAATAATATTATATATATGAAATATATAAAATAAGAGAACTTTTATAGTGAAGAAAATGAGAGGAATGATTGTGAGCCATTGATCAAATCATGGCTGATTAAGATTATTTCAAAAAATCACGTGATAATTTTAAATGATTATGTACCGCTTAAATAATCTTCAATCATGACCAATTATGTATGATTGTATGATCTAGGTTTAGTACTTTTACCCTTTCATATTATTAGTCATCTAACATAGTACACCCCTTATATATAAAATATTGAGAACTTGGGATGAACGACTAATAGTGCTGATTGTGATGAATGACTAATACTACCACTTCTCCCAAATAAATCTCTAGGTTTCTTTTCTTCATCTATTAGAGAGAGGTGATTTATGACTATTTTTTAGTTTGAAATCACTCACCCCTGTAGGCCGTTTTCTTCCTTCCTTTTATCTAAATAAATGGATTCCACGTAAATTTAGTTTTTTTTTTTTTGGTGATTTCGCCGTCGCTGCCTAAGTGCGGCATTTTTTGGGGTTCCCGTTCGTCTTGGTGCAATGTTCGTTTGGTTCAGATTGACAAAACAACTTTGATCCATTACATATTTTAATTAATGACTTTGATGTCATAACGTTATAGATCCGAACATATAAGTATTCTATACACTTGAATTTTATCCTATATGTAGACATGTTTCCGTTTTCTTCCTTCCTTTTATCTAAATAAGAGATTTAGGGTGAATCCTGACCCTCCTAGTCTTCACTAAGCTCCGCCATTAGCAGTAAAAATAATCGTTGAGATATTATTGAGAGTGATATCTTAAAAATATTCAAGATTTTCATGACATGTGAATCTCACTAGCTTTAAAATCCACAACATTAAAATAACACAAGTTTAAAAAAAAAGTATTTTAAATATTATAAATTTATAATTTAGTAATCATAGTCAGAAATAAGGGTTACAAGAGGTTGTTGGAGTGGTGATATACAATTGGTGGTTGGAGACGGTAGTCGATGTGGGTCAAAAGAATGGTGGCCAATAGAACTGAAATTATGATTGAAAGTGGTAGAGTGATGGTTCATGAACCCTAAAGTGGTAGTCGATGATAGTTAGAGTAGGAGTTGACAATATTAGGAGTGATGATCAAAGTGGTGGCCAATAACCGTTGTTAGTGATATGTTAGAGTTATAATAAAAAATAAAAATTATAAAACTATTTTTATAATTTTGAACTTCAGGGTAAAACTGTTTTAAAAATAAGTGAAAAATCAGTTTGATGAAATATCAAATGATTTTGAAATTTTATGAAATTTTGTAGAATTTATTTACTCTAACTTTTATAATTTAAGTGCTTAATTTGTGTAATGCAATATTTATAAAAGTTATGAAACACAATGACTATGTTGTGTGAGAGAAAGGGGAAGGAGAAAAGACTATGTGTGGGAGAAAGAGTGCATTTTTGAGTGCGGTGTTTAAACAAATAAACAAAACTATCTAATGCTGTCGCAGCATTGTGATCACTCTTGAGCTTCATCTACAATCTCATTTTCTTCTTCCAAATCATCATCTACTCAAATATTGATTTGCAAAAAGCCACATAAGAAAAAAATAAAGAAAAATCATTGTACTCAAAAGTATAAAATAGTGGAATATAATAATTCAAATGCACTAGTAATCATAATCATCATAAACACATAACATATAATCAAATATTAATAATTCATCATCATCAACATCACTATTAAATATCACATATAACTCATATATGTGACTAAATACCGTAACATTGATCATCATCATTAGCAATAAAGTCCTAATAACTAATATCTATTTTAACTACTAAGTCTTCGTATTACAATTGAACTCTAATTACTCATTACTTATCATTAACAAACCATAACTAACCTTCGGTTAGTTGCCCAATTTTTTCTCTCTTATATTTCATCGTACTTTCTAATTTTTACCAATAAATATTTATTATTTTTTTTTATCTTAATTATAAGGTGAGAGAGAATATATATATGTTCCCTTTGTTGGCTTAAATTCCAGCATAGTGGTTCCGTTATATGTACACAAGGTACAATTCCGTTACATGAGCAACTGAATGCAATTTTAAAATTAATAAATCAACTTTAAACAATTGTGTGTTAGGATAAACATATACATATGTTAAATTAAATGTTAAACTAAATGTTTATTAGTAAATTAATCACTGGGGAATTATGGTGGCCTAAAGTTGGGGTAGGTGAATTGCACATTGACAAGTAGGTGGTGAACACCGAAACGACTCACACTGAAAAGCCCCATAACTGTATACCTAGTTAGAATTTAGAAGCCTATTAAAGTATCAATGATTTTAAAATTGCATAATGCAACTTTTAGTAACTTGATTAACCGTTTGTTTGGCATTAAACTATAGAACATATAAATATTTAAAATATTTCTTACAACCGGCCTATATAGCCTCTAATTAACTCAATTCACCTTTCTCAAAAGAATCAAAAGGCTTGCTTGTGCATCATTTATGTGACTTTTTTCCCCATAATGCTGAATTACACCTACACAACCCACACATCTGTAATTCATAATTGGTATGGTATATCCCTTCCTCTGTAGCTTCAGGAATCATTTTAATTTAATCTACTTTATATTCGATTTTGTTTATAAGACAAAATAACTATAATTTTATGGTCTTTGATATAAATAAAAATTTTAAATTCAACTCTATTTAATATCACGCTTTTAAAAATTATTTTTATTAATTGTTCTCTTACTTTAGAAGATAAATGTAGAGTAACGAGAAATAACTCATTGTTTATCCGAATATTTTAAACTCATTTTTTACATAAAAAATCAAAGTTATTAAATAAATTCAACTAACTTTTTTAGCTATGTTGAAATTGAATAATTTACTTATAGATAAGTTCAGAATAAGCACTTAAACAAAATGATCTCCCCGTCTAATTTAGAGCGGACCACGTCAATAAGACAAAACAAATTATTTTTTATTTTATTTCAATTTTTTTATTTTTTATTTTTTTAATTTAAAAGTGAAGCTGTCTTACACAAAAAAAGTGGAGTTTAATATGGTCCTAGTCCAAAGATAAACCTCAATATTTTTAATAAGTTTAATAAAATATTATATTTGTTGTCTATTTTTTTTTATTACAAAATTACTATTTTTCCTAAAAATAGTAAAAGAACAAATTTGAACAATTTTTTGAGAGGTCCATATTATACACCCTTTAAAAGCTCTTGATTTTTGAAGAATTTTCATCTCAACTATAGGTCTTATGAGCCGCCGACTGCAACACTTCCATGCAATCAAATCCTCTCTTTGACAAACACATTGTATTGATAGGATTGTTGAACATGCCTACCAAAAGAAATGAGTAATAAAAAAGGAAACTAAGAAATACTAGAAGAGGTTGAATCAAATTCGTGATCGGGTGAATGTCACAAATGTGAGTTATTTTAATGGCTTACAAAAGCGCATGACTCATCTCATGGTCCAAGATGGTGCTTTTTGGAGGCAAAGGGCGAAGACTCATTGGTTTCATAGTGGTGACTTAAATATCCATTTCTTTCATGCAACAACGTCATCTAGAAGAAAAGTTAGGGTGTCTTGGCTCTCGACTAGTGTCTTTCCTTCTAATTCAATATGACAAATATTATGCTCATTCCCAAAGGAGAAAAACAAAGGTCTATGAAAGAATGACGCCATATATCACTATGTAATGTTATCTACAAATTGGTTACAAAGATTTTGGCTAACATACTCCGACGTGTCTTAGGAAAGTGCATATATGAGTCTCAATATGCTTTTGCGTTAGGGCGCTATATCCTAGATAACAGTTAGTAACTATCGAACTTATGCATTTAATGAAATCTAAAACCGGAGATATGGTTGGTGATGTAGCTCTCAAACTTGATATTAGTAAGGCATATGAAATGATTGACTGAGACTATTTTGTGAGGTTACGTTGTATATTGGTTTCACCCAATAATGGGTTACCTAAATTATATGCTCTATTTTAGGTTGATTGACTACTCAGTTGTTGTGAATGGCAATGTGGTTGGACCTATTATCCATGGAAGGGGCCTCCAACATGGTGACCCTTTCTCGCCTTATCTATTCATTATTTATGCGTAAGGCCTTTTAGCGTTAATTCGATAGTCTGACGCTCGAGTTAACTTACATATAATCAAGGTTTGTAGAAATGCACCTATTGTATTATTACTCACTTTTTTTCTTCTTAAAAATGACTGCTTTGTTTTCTTCAGGGCCAATAGACAAGAATCTATAAACACAAAATATATACTTGCAACGTACAAGGAGACATCTAAGCAATGAATTAACTGTAAAAAATCTAAGATCTTTTTGCAGTAGAAATGTAACGTATGAGGTACAACAATAAATTTTTGATATACTTTTGGTGCAAGTGGTGTTGGGAACTAGTAAGTGTTTAGGGCTGCCATCTATTGTTGGATGCAATACGAGAGACATGTTCCATTTCCTTAAAGATTGTGTTTGACCAAAGGTAGATTTTTGGAGTAGTAAGCGTTGGTATAAGCCCTAATGCTAAACTATTTTAAGTTAGATTATTATTCGTATCATAAATTTAAATTATATATCTAATTTTGGTTATATGTACAAAGAATCATTTATTATGTTATTAACAATATAATTTAATAAAGTAATTACAATAGATTGTTCTCTTAAAACACTTTTCTTAAAGTATCAACAATCAAAGTATTATTATTAATTAAGACAACAATAATATATCGAAACTATTATGTGAGTAGACTGACGACCACATCTCACGAGTTATTGATATTAGATATCAAGTTCTCATATAGATATAAATATTATATATAATATTTATACTGGATTGATGTGTCATGAGAATGTTACATATTATTATGTAAGTGTCATTAACGATTCTCATCCGACGATAGTGAATAGTCATTCGTCTTGAAGTCACTACGACTCCTATATGAGGAGTTGTAGACTATACTGTTTGCTATGGCAAGCACCAACTACATATCGTTGTAAATGCAACGTAGACGCCTCCTTCTCTCACCACTTGAATGCGTATGGTAATTTTGTGATTGCAAAAGTGCTATTGTTCTCTCCTCTTGTTTATGTTGACATTGGAGAAGTAATATGCCTGTTCACCGCAGTGTATCTTCTCTAGGACAGGAAGTGGCCATAGTCACCTCAAATTTTTTTAATTTTTAATAAATAGATATATTATGTTGAATATTTATGTATTATACATTTTATTGGTGAGACTTGGTTTTGAACCCAAGATTATTAATATAATATGTGTTCAAATTCCAACTATACCAACACAAAGACTATGCTAAAATTTCGAAAGGTTAGATGATATCTTATATTTTTTAATGACTCTCTCAATAAAAATTGTAAAACTCCGCCACTGCGTGCACGCCCATTTGGATTGGATGCATGAATTACACTTGGATGGAGTTGATTTCGAGCTCAATTATAAAATTGTCATTGATTTCTTCTCTAATACAAAGAAAAATGTCACAAAATTAGAGTTGCAATTGAGGACCGACTTTTTGTTCTTCCTTACTATATAAACTCTCATGTTGAGTTCATTTAAATACAAACTGAGACAATTCATCGTTAGAACAACTACATTTTTTTTTCTTTCTAATTTCCATGTCTTCATAGACATTTTTATTTGTATCTAACATATTATTATAATGAATGTAAAAATAAAATAAAATAGACAAATGTCAACATATAATAATCTGATGAATATCTTTTGAAAAAGTGTCATTCCTTTATAAATTTGGAATGATGAAAAAAGTATATTGTACTAAAAAATTAGAAAAGCTAATAATTATTTATAATAAACCATTTATAAACGCGATTCTCTTTTGAATAAATATTCTCTTGTTAAGACTTTGGCTTCTCACCTTTAATCACCGTAGCACCGCATATTTCACAAAAATTATAGCCGCCACCTCCACATTTTAAAGTACCCATAATAAAAAGCCTAGTCATAATAAAATATCGAAATATTATTCAGTTTATAGTAATAACAAATTAATTAAGAATCTTTATTATTTATTATACTTTCGAAGCTAAGTAAGCTATATATTCTGTCTACGTACCGTTCCACGTGCTCTCGGTTCCTTTGCCAGTGTAACAAACTGTACTTAGTGGAGTAATTAAGTAGGGGAAAATTCAATAAATTAAAATATATTGATAAAAATAAAAATAAATATTATATTAATATTTTAAAATGACAACCAATTTTAAACCAAAAAAATACAATTGAAACATTTTTTATGAGATGGATGAAATGCTTTTTTTTTTGAATAGAGACACGAGGATTATTAATAAATGATTTATTTAAAAAAGAATAATAAATATATTTCAAAATTTATTACTTTTTTTTCATCGAGAAAACAACAAATCATATATACAATCGCTTTGGAAAAAGACCAAATACGCAAAATCACTTTTCTTTTAAGAGGAACGTGTTAATTGATTTTGTGTTGAAATTAAATTTATATTCACATTTAACATAATGTAAAATAAATATATACACACATCTAATTACACTTTTATTACTTAAATATCTGTGTCTGTATTTTTTCAAATAATATTATAATAGATCTAAATAATAAAATATGATCAAATGTTAGCGCAAACACTTTCTTTTTCTCACTCTTTTAAATGTTTATAGCTTTTATTAAAAGAGTCAAAACGACCAAACTCGAAAAAAAGAGGAGTAATTTGGATTCGAACAAGGGTTAACATTAAAATTGTACTTTCAACGATGAGACAAATGCCTTACACAAACCACAATAATTACTAAATAATTTCTTACCATAAATTTGAAATTAATTATCAACAAAAAAGCATCTCATGCGCAACAAACAAATGGGTATTGAATTCCAAGGCCTGGCCCAAATAAATTAAGTACCACAATATCTCCAATCTCTAGTTGTTTTGGCTAAGTACATCAAAACAATTTATACGTACAAGATTTAGAGTTCAATCTACCATAGAACTACAACTCTTACATGCATGTCCCTATCATTCATCACGATTTCTACCAAGTTAGCATATAAACCATATATCACCATCCACTATTCGAAAAAGATAAAATTAGAAATGATGTGGAAAAAAATATAATATTTCTCTAATTCCATTGGATTAAATTGGTGACAGATATTTATATGAATTTCAAGTTTTTCTCCTCTAAATTTCTCTTACTTTTTTAAGTATAAATTAATTATTTTCATGTTAGAACCACATATCATCCTCACGCAAGGTAGGAATCAATCTAAAAGCCAAAGGAACTCATCAAAACATAAATTTGTTAATGTACAGAAAAGTTTTACATTTTAGCACCCATAGATGATTATTTAATGTATTTGCATTTAATTAACGAAAATAATCAAATGATATCTCTATACTATAATACTATCAAGTTTTTGTATGATTTTTTTCTTCCAATTTTACCAATACTAAGTTTTTGAGTAAATTTTTTGTTTTACATTTTTACCATCATTTAAATTATTTTATTTACAGTTTTATCATTTCTAATAAATCAAAATAACTCGAGTAAAAAAAAAATCAACCAAATTAAGTTAATTTTTTAAATATTGTATAGAATGTTGTAACTTCTACTTTTTTTCGTCAAGAAAAACGGTCAAACGAACAAGCATCATAGCAAAGAGTTTAAGTAAATTTGATTTGTTTATGTCAATTTTATCATTTCTTATCAAATTCAATAAAATATAAGAAACAAAGAAAAAAAATTGTTAACAAGTTTCATAAATTTACCAAGTTCACTATGAGTCATGCATGGATAAACTCAGTTTCATTTTGGAGTTTACCAAATTTCGAATTTATCTACTAGTCAATTCTGAATTAATACCTAAATTCATGGAATGTTACTATTCTAAAAATTAACTTGCAATTTTAACAACTTGCACGCTATATATAATAGCAATAATAATTTAAAAGCATTTAAATTTAAAAACTATATTAACACAAAATTAAACTTAACTAGAACTAATTAAAGAGAGAGAGATCGATGTGTACAGTTTCCATTTCATTCATTGATCAGTGGCCCACTAGTGTATTTAATTATTTTTCAAGTAGTAAGACTTAGTCTATGGATAATTTATCCATCACTTAATAAAAAATTACTATATAAAGTAAATGTATAAGTAGTACTTACAAACTCATGTGCACATACTCTACTTACAAATTTACTTAAGTGTTACATGTTGATTAGACGATAAATAAACTAGTCACAATATTTCAAAGTAAACTTGCAAAAAAAATCTTCTCATATTTGTGAGCATCAATGCTTTATCTTTTATGATGCATATAATCTAAACATGCCAAATTGAAAATGACTTGGTACGAACTGCAATAACCATCTTCTTCTTTCTTTCTCCAACCCTTACTACACTACCCATTAAAATATATTTAAAACACACAATCTATAAAATAAATAATGACATATATGCTTTACATCTATCATGTCACTAGCTCTAACTATAACAAGCAAAAAGGGATTCAGATAGCATTAATTTTTGTAACTAATAAGTCATTTTCCTATAATCACCACTATAGTATATATAATTATATGTTTCCGGTATGTGGTATCTATGTGCAGCTGGCACCTTATATATGCATCAGAAACAAGTATTCGACAAATGGCAAATTCGCAAAAGAGAAATAAATATAGGCACTTAAAATTGTTAAGTTGAGTAAAGAGAAGATGCTTTTGCTTCCTGTTGATGACATTATGTATATGAAGTAATGCATTTCCTATGGTGTAGCCATGCAAATGGTCCCCTCGTATACACATGCACCCTTTTCTTTTAATTTGGCTCATATTAAATTTATATATATTATCAGACTCAAGTGCTTAATAAAGTTCAGTTCAAAACAATTTTATTGAGAAAATTTAAATTTAAATATCGACTTAAATAATCTTTAACTAAACTTTAATTTATTCTAAGTCAAATATTTTAAATTATTAGAGTCATTTGTATAAATTGATAGAAGAAAAGACCAAAAATAAAATATCATACATATAAGTGATTGAACTCAAGTGATTAATGAACTTCAATAAATGACGAATTTTTAGGAGAACTCAAATTTAAATCCTAACTAAAATAAGTTATAATATTCGACTAAATTTTAGATTACTAAAACGTCGTTATCATGAAAACGGAGGATTAAAAGAAAAAAGAAAATATAGATATAGGAAAAAGAGAAAATGTAAAGGGTGATCCCCACTTTCCTTAGTATCTAGCTAAAGAGTTATTAATGCTATTGTAATATATATAGAAAACACTCGCTATCCTTGTCTGTAAACTGCATGGTTATGGTGTTGGCGTGACAATATTCAATTTGCAATCTCAATATAGGAGGGACCACTTCATTTTACTACTTTTGATTTGTTTTTCTCTTTAATAATTATTTATTATCTTATGGCTTTATGCAACGCCCTTAATATTCCGTTACTTATAGAAAACAAATATTAAAAGTTAAAAAAACTAAAATGTGGAAGAAATAAAAAATAAATTAAACTCATTTTTTTTTATAGTGTTTCTTTCCCTTCAACTCCGCTATATATAATAGTGGCTCTTGTTAATCTCTTCTTCATCCAAACCAAAACCCTAGCCAAGCAGCACAACATCTTCAATGGCAGTTATAATCCAATTCTTTTCAATTCTCAATCTCATCATCAAAAACAACCACCAATCCATCATCATGCATCATAACCAGTTGAAGCTGCCAGCATGATCTTAACTTCCCTCCTTTTGTAGGGGAAAGATCAGATCATGTGGCAGTTTCACCTAGTTGTTGGTTGCATGTACTAATTTTATGATTTATATTATATTCTATTTTCTTAATTTCTTTTCTTGTTTAATTACAAAATATATACCAGAACCTAGTTTTTAATTTTCTTGTTCTCCTCTTTATTTACCCTTTCTTGTTTTTAGGGTTTAGAAGAAAAGGATATGAGATATTTATGATTTTATACCGAGTGAAATTGAATAATAATTAGAATTGTATTGTTAGTTAGGGTTTTAAATGACACACTGCAACGATGAATTAATTTTTCCTGTGTAGGTCATGGTGAACGGTGTGATGAAATTGGTATAGCATCCTATACATGAATATTTGAGTGCCATGTAAGTTTCATTGCCACTTTAATTCATTATTAATGTGAAAACAATTCATCAGATCAGACCTTGGTTAATGTAAAAAATGTTTATGTCACAGAATTTATATTTATTTTGCTACAAGGTTATGGTTTTGAAATTATACAAGGGTTATCTTTAATCTGGATTTTCTATCTTATACTGTTTTTTTTTTTTGGAGGATTTTAAATTGCGATTACAGTCATAGTTACGTTGCAAACTTTTACGATGTAGAAAAATGCAGCTGCGATGTCCATAAAAAGACATCAAAATCCGAGATTGAGAGAGGAATAACATATATGTTGCTGTGTTAATTTGTTGTTACTTATGATATTAATGTTGATTAATTAAAAGATAGTAATCAAAGTATTGCAGGTGAGTGGCATGTAGTAATATTTGAGGAAGAAGATGATGAAATGAGAGAAAATAAAGAAATATTTGATATTATTAATGATGAAGTCATGGTATAGATTCCCAATATCTTGAATGTACTTAATTTCCCCATGTTGGTATGATATTTATTAGTGCAGCCTTTTGGTTTAGGATTTAGAATTTGGACTATTCTTATATATACATGATGATGAGACAATCATGTGAAAGGAAGAATTCCTCCAGCAAAGTGATTTGAAAATTGATCTTGTTGTTGTTGTTGTTCTTCCTTAGAAGAATCTGATTTGGATAATCAATTGATTGATGTCATGAAGACTGACAACAAGTACTAGCATATGAACCACCATATCATAATAATATACTATATGATATCATCTGGTTGTTGTAGCTAGAGATGTTCACATTATTTTTCATTGGACTTTTTGTTGTTTTTTTTGGGTAAGATTCCACATTGCTTTCAATCTGCTATGAGTACCTAATAGGTCAGTGGTTTCCCAATACTTTAAGAACTCTTCTGGTACAATTAATAAATGTTGTGATGCTGATATATATATATATATATATATATATATATATATATATTATTATTATTGTTAAATAACTATATTATCAATGTCAGTTAGAAATCATATAATTAATTAAACATGCATTTATCTGGAGGATTAAATTGTTGTGACAAATCCCCAATTATATATCACCACAATTTTGGGTTTATTTCGTACGTCACCAATATTAAAAAGTGTATGACCAGGTCACCAGGGGCAAAACAAAATATGCTTCATGGCATTTCTGTTTTTTTTTTTTTCAGAGTGAAAATTGAAATATTTGTTTCTTTTGTGGTAGATTTATTTAGATTAAAATATACTTTTAATCTTTTTAGTTAAGTTTAATTATCACTTATTCTTTTAATTTAGTTTTTTACTTTTTTTTACAATGTTAACTTTTATGTTTCAGTGTGTTTGTACAAATATTTGTTTTTAACAATTCTGTTAAAAAAATAACTTGTTGTAGAATTATATTGATTCATTTTGTTTGTGTCAACTTCATCTTCTTCATTCTCTTATCTTCTAAACTTAAATTCAAAAATTATCTCATCTACTAAACCTAAATCCAAAAAAATAAAAAATAAAAACATAAAAATCTGTTTTTCAAATTGATTGATGATAGTAACATGTAATTGACGATTAAAATAGTTAATTTCTTTAAAAACATAATGATCTTCACATAATTATTTCAACTTTTGCATCAATTTATAATCATAGCAGTTGAAGAAATTCATGTCTCCACCGGAGGGAGATTAAATCATTGAAGATGAAAACTGAAAGGAGAAAAAAATATAACATTGAACATTATTAACAACCATTTCTTACTCATTTAATTTAATTTTTTTTTTTGCGATTAAAATAGTGGATTCAAATTTAATAGTAACATCTAGTTTTTTTTTCATTCTTTGATATTCAATTTCAAATTCATATCTCTTTTTCAATCTTCTCTCCTGCCATACATCCTTCTTCCTTTCCCACAAACCCTTCTCCGAAATTCATCTAAAAAATTGACGTGTATGGACAAGAAATGCAATTTATAATCTACACTTTGAAAATCTCATATGCGTTTAACCTTTCTACTGTTATTCTGAAATCTAAAGAAAAGAAATAGTAAAAAAAAGAGAATAAAGAAGAAATCTAATAATTAAATTTGATATTTTTATTTTTAATAAAAATTAATTATTAAAAATATATAAATTAATGATTTATTTTTCAATTAGGAGAGATGTATTTCTCATTAAAACCACTTGTCACATGATATTTTTTAACGGAACTATTAAAAAAAATACTATTTGTGGAAACCGACTAGAAGTGTTAAAAAAAGAAGATATATGAAGTAAATTTGAAGGATTAAGGTGTATTTTATCTATTTATTTATTTGCAACCTTAACACAACGAGTGAAATGTCATTCATGCTCCCATGACAACGCTCCTTACTAACTTGTGAGAGAAGAGGGGGGTGCAAGTAAAATCCCCTTGCTTAACAGAATATTAGAACAAGAGAATCACCTCTCGGCCCAAATAGTCTTTGTAGCCTTTTCTTATTTTACTAAACAACGCTCATTGCAATTCGTTCATAATCAAGTCAGCAGCAATACAACTTTGAATAATTTTAAATTAGCTTTTAATACCAAAATAAATCATGTCAAACAAACCCTAAACATCAAATAATTAAAGTTGCCCTTGCAAGTCCATAGACAAACCAGTGCATTTGTAGACGGTGAATGCTTATCTGCTCTCCAATGTTTGTTCATTAGTGCGAAAAAACACTACCAAATTAGTAGTGTTTTTTAACCAATTTTTAATTATCGGAAGGTAGGTTCTGAAATATTCCCGTGTCTTACGGGGGCACTGTCTTTGTACAATTAATTGAATTGGGCCAAACAACTTTAGTTATATATGGATTTGACTATTGGCAGCCCAATTCTTTTTTACTATGATAGATTCATGTTTCAGATCTTTTACTCGAAAAACTTCATCCATGTATACTCTTAACATGAGGTAATATGTCGTTAATTGTATAGCTCTTAATGTTTTTTCTTTTACTAGATAGTTATTCATTCATTTAAATCAGTAAAATATATTATTACATATAAATTTAAAATTATTAAAATAAAAAAATAAATCTATAGACATACAACATCTATATAAATAGCACAAAACGAAAATTTAGCACAAAATAATATGTTTATAAATATGAAAAAATTCACGTGTTCGAAATATTTATGCCTTCAAATCTTTAATGTTGTTGACACTAAAATTATTGGTTGAAATCTGTAATAGATGAAAGCTAATGTATTAATCTAAATCAAACAAACTACACCAAAACATACGAAAACACAACAAAAACGTTGCACTTAGATGACGACGACGAAATCACATAAAACACAAGAAAAATAAAATATGTGTGAAATTCACTTTTTGTATCTAAAATAAAGGGAAGAAAAAAAAAACGACTTTAAGTGGTGATTATATATTAAAAATAGTCAAATCACCCATCTTTAATAGATCAAGAAGAGACTTATGGTTTTATTTTGAAAATACACCGACAATGTTTTTAAGAGACCTAATAGATACCAGCTCTAAATGTTTTATAACTCCGAAAAGTTAATTTTAAATTATTTAGAGTGAATAGGCAAATTGGTTTTGTGAAATTGTAACTCTCGGTCAATTATTTAGTTAATTTTACAAATTAATAAATATATCTTTGAAATTGTAAAATAGTAATTAAAATTGTTTATATATAAACTTTTATCGTTAGAGACTATGATGTGACATGTTCATTGAATATGTGATTCATATGCGTTGATTTCATATCAATGCCATCAAAACATCAACTAATTTTCTTACGAAATTTAAATATTTTGTTGGCTAATTTGACAATAATTAGTCCATGCATGATAACAATTACTCACATATTTGTCTTTGAGATGAAAAAATTTCATTGGCAAATTTGTTCTCGAGAAGATGACATTGTATGAGATCAACATTGTTTAACCACATGTTCTATTACAATGCCACACCAAAAGTTTATTGAGTTACTAATTTTATTGATACTTTATAATTCCATTGTCTAATATTTACAATTTTAAAAATCAATTTGTCTATTGTTGGAAATGATGGAAGATAAATAGAATTGATGATGGTTTTTAATGTTGTGAATTGAAAAATGAGAAGTCCTACATAGGAGGGAACACACTCATTAATAGCCTTTATAAGGTGGAAAATCATACTTGGGTTGGGCCCCAAGGGTGGCATTGTTATTTTTCAAAAGTATTTTTCTGAAATACTAGACTGTGACCCGCGACCATTAATTAATTTGTATTTTAAAGTAATTGGTGGAAATTGAAAGGTAGAAAAAAAACATCAACATATCAGATTTTTACTGAAGTGACATAAATTCGAATTCATGATATTTGACCGATGAAATGTCAATATGATGTTCGGGTTCTGTTTTAAGAGATTAATATAGTTAATTATAATTGAGTAATTGTTACTAATTGACTAGATAATTTTTGTGTATTATTTAGTGTATTTAAACAATTCTCTTATAATTCAATTTATGTTTCTCTCAAGAATAATTTCTCTCTAAAATTGGAATCAGAAGTTGCAAAGATAGTTTGAAGGTCAAATACAGAATCCACATGTTCTAATTTCATCTCGGCACGCACATGAGTTCCTAGTGCATATGAACAGCCTATCTTTTTGTTAATATGTATTTCGATGTGTTTTTAGAATTAATACAAAGAGTCTGATTTGGTTGTTATTTCCCAACACAATTTTTTATAATTTCATCAAGAACCAATTTGATGATTTACTCATTTAGGAAATTAGGATAAATGGTATTGTAATTTCTATTTAATTTTTGTTTTAATAATTTTAATTTAAGTAATATTCACTTTGGCCCCATGATAAGGAAAGCAACGTCATTAAAAATTGACAACAGAAAACATCAAAATTAAAAAGAGGTATACGTGAGTGGCTAAAATTACTTTGAAAAAACAGGGTGTAAAATCTCACAATTAAGATAATTAAGAGATGAAAAGTGAAACTAATCCTAATTAAAATGATGGTCATTTTAATAGAGATGAAATGAGCAAATATTGGTCACCACTCTTGTGTCTCCACTACCACATCCACTAGCTTCGAATGATCAACTCACTTGGCCATAAAAAATTGGGTCAATAAGGTTGTGACAAAGTAGAATCTATGTTCCTTCTTAAAGCACTGGTATGAATTCATTTTGGACATATGCTTACGTTGTCTCGTCCGTATAACAGGACTAACGACCATTCAAAACCACATAATAAAAACTATAATAAGCAAATAATATAAAATGTAAAAATAATCCATAAAAAGGATCAATTCTAGCAAAAGAATCATCTTTTTATTACACTTTTGAATATAACTAATTTCCAAATATCATAAACTCTTTCTACTATATGCATCTTAATGTTGAATTACCCAAAAATGTTGCTACTATAACAACAGGAGAAAAAAAAAGGTTAGGAACTCATATTTAGCGGCGCTAAGGACATGCCACCGAAAAACAAAGCAACCCATGTGTTATTATTATCATAATTAAAGAAACAAAATTATTGCTCAATCAAAAAATAGCAAAAACCTTTGCACAAACTCCAAGCTTCCATCTAACAAAAAAAACTTGCCACAGTTTTTCATTCATGAAGTTTCTTTATGGAAAAGAGGTGATAAAGTTCAACCGATGTCCTTACATATAAGAGTTATTATTACTTTTCTCTCTTCCTTGTCTTGTTGCATAATTGGCACAAGGGGAAGTGAATTATGTTTGAATCTTAGGTGTTGTGGTTGTGAGATCTTATATAAAGATCATGTGTTTGTGCTGCAAAAAGAAGCTTCAGCTGAAAGAAATAAGCTTAGATGACAAGACTAGGTGGTGGTGGAGTATGTTTTAGTTTTGAAGGACAACAAAAATATATGGTAGTAGCATATCACAAAGGGAAGAGGAATGAATAAAAATAGAATTAGTTTTAGAACCCTATAGAATAAGTTAGATGAATGAATTACCTGGCTCTGTGGGCACAAGTGTCAGCTTCAGTCTGAGATTAGGCCAGACCTTCTTCTCATCTGCTTCTCTATTGTTTATGTCTTTGGGGGTTGAATTCTACAGCTACACAGCTTTCTGGTACTTTTTGTTTCCTTTTCTGATTTCACTTTTTGTTGTGCTAATGTTCATAGGGTAATTTACTTGATATTTTTGTTGCTTTGGTTATTCTGAATTGAACTTCTAAGATTACTATTTTCATGAGATCCTGCTAAGTTTTTAAGCTTCCGAATCCTAATAATACATCCTTTTTCTTTTAATCTCTATAAGTTATGTATAAGTTATTTTGCATTGAGTTTGCACTGACATAGACACAAACACGGATACAACGCTGACACGTCAACACCGATAATAGTTTGAGAAAATATATGAACTGAAGGTAATTGCATGTGTCGGTTTCACACAAATAACACTGACATATGTCGAACACTAGATACATCTTCGATCAAAAGTGTCGAAGCTATAAATATTTGTTTAAATGATCACACCTCCTATTCATTAATAGAATAGTAAAAGAAATGTTTAATTTTTGGAAAAATGATACTTGTCTTATGCTGGAGAAGTATAAATTACACTTCCTTTTATTAATCAAGTGGCTAATTTGTGTATTTATGCATGTCCCAGCTATTTGGTGACAATCATGGGTTTGGTTATACCTTGGAGTTTCACATTAGCATTGGTAGATGGATACTCTGTATTGGTCAAATGCCCCATTCGTCAACCAGGAATACTGTTGATTATTGTTGTGGGAGATTGGGTATATAATTTCTGATCTATATAATAAGTTGAATTAGATAAGATATTAGCAATCAATCTGTTGTTGGCAACTCACAGTTTATTTGCTACATACAGGTGTTATCAACCCTCACACTAGCAGCAGCTTCATCAACAGCTAGTGTTGTAGATGTATTGCTTAATTCCCACGGATCTTTTTGCCCTATAAAGCTTTGCTGCAGGTACAGGATATCTGCAGTTATGGCCTTTGTGTCATGGATTCTATCCTTGGCATCCTCTCTTTTTAACCTTTATCTGTTACCCTCTTTGTGATTCTCATTTAATTCACCTGTAGAAATATTATTAGATCCATAATTATTTATTTTGTAATTTTTTTCTTTCAATTATACCATGATAATTCCTAGTTAGTTAGTGATGTATAATTATGACAACTCATGTATTTGGTATAGTTTTAAGTATAGAAAAAGCTCTTGGAACACAGGAGTGCAGTGATGTAAACTTAAAACCGCATTTTCATGGGAAACTGAACGAAATGTACATTGAGACCCTGAAATGACACACAACTTCTTCTAAATCAGTTATTCAATTATTCAAGAGGCATAAGTACAACTTGAGTCTAATGTCATGCTCAGCTTCTAGCTGATAATGTGATAGTTTGATGACAAAGGCACTTCAACAGTTCTGCGGTAATATTGGACAAGCAATTAACTAGCGATAACTGCATCAAATACACCAAGTACAGATCATTAAAAACTTACAAGACTCATGTTCAATCTGCTATTGTGAATGGAGTATGAGGATAAAAACAAATTAGTATAAATTTTTCAGATTGTTCAGTAACTGTCAATTATTATTTACACCATAAAGATACTGGCAAACAAACATCATTATTCTTTGGGATAAACCACTGCACACAACTAAGGACACTAATACCCCAAGATAACTAATATCCATTCAAAAGTTATTATTCAGTTAGCTCTGCATATGAGTTTGCAACATTTCTTTCCTCAAACCTTCTGCCATTTCCTCATTCCCTTGTCTAATGTACCCATCAATAAAAGCTTCATATACTTCGGATTTCGGTTGAAACCCTTTTCCTACCATCTCAGCCTGAAGCTTCAATGCTTCTTCCATCCTCCCCTCAAAACACAACCCCTTAATCAAGGCCTCATAACTCTTCTCCTTTGGAACTAAATCAAACTTACCAACTCCACTCCTGAAAAACTCAATAGCTTCCACAACTCTACCCTTATCACAAAGCAACCTAACCATCATGTCAAGTGTCGATGCATCAGGCCTAAAAGCCTTCCTACACATATCCTTATAAACCAGAACAGCCGAATCAACATCCCCAATTTTACAATACCCCTTAACAAGATGCTCATAAGTTGAACCAGTAGCATCAATACCGGCCAATCCCATTTCTCTGAAAAGTTCCTCAGCTCTTCCAACATCACCAACCTTACAAAACCCACCAATCATAGTGTTATAACTAATCACATCAGGCTCCATTCCCTCCTTTCTCATTACCTTCCACAACTCATCAGCATCTCCAATTTTACCTCCCTCACAAAATGCAACCATCAATAAACTATAGCTATAAGCATTGGGAACACAACTCATTTGACCCATTTCATTCCAAATTTCCTCAACCCTCGCCACCAAACCATCTTGATAACAACACAACATCAATGTATTATAAGTATGCACATTAGGGGTAACTACTCTAAAACCAGAACCCCTTTTCGGAATTTCACATCTTTCCACATCTAACCTAAAAAACTCACGGTAAATTTCATACCCAGCATCCACTCCACGAATTTTACAAACCCTAGAAATCAAAGAATTTAAAGTTGTAACATTAGGGGTAATACCTTTGGAGAGCAACATTGTAATAATTTCAATGGAAGGTTCAATTTTTCTTGATTGTAAACACGCTTCGATCAACAAATCAAAAACAAAAGGAGCGGAACCACAATCTCGGTAAGTACTAACTAGGGTTTCAAAAAGCTTCAAAGGAGGGGAAGGGGTATGAAAACGACAGTCATGATGGTCGTTGAAGAGAAGAGCGGTTTTAATAGTATGGGAAGCGTGAGATTTGAGGCGGGCACGTGCGAGGATGTGGATGATGGTGGAATAAGAAGTGAGATTGTGGTGACAGAGGGATTTGGAATTGGTCCATTGGAAGAAGTGAAGAGCGAGGTGGGGTTTGTTTTTGAGGTGAAGAGTGATTTGGGAGAAGTGGGAAGGGTGGATACCGTTTGGGTAGAGGGAATGGAGAGTGTTCCAGCGAGATTTTGAACGTTGATTTGTGAGGATGGAAACTGCGGTGGTTATTGTCACACTTTCTTCATCTGAACAAGAAGAGAATGAGAGGGTTGAGGGTTTTGGTTTCAGTCTAAGAGATTGGTGTACAAGTTTAGCTACTTGAAGTTGAATCGTCATTTGAGACGTAGAAGTCGAACGGTTTTGTTTATCAACAAACCGTGGACTCTTCCATTATTGAAGTATGGTATAAAATGAAGAGCATGAGAACCATTGTCACAGCTATTAATGGTGCACGCAACAAAATTCTTGAGGAGAGCTTGGACGCGACAAATTACTAAGGCCTGAAATAACATGTTAGTTGTTGTGTCTTCTCTAAACAATGTGTCAGGTACACTCATTTT
This sequence comes from Cicer pinnatifidum, assembly GCA_037974775.1. Taxonomy (NCBI): domain Eukaryota; kingdom Viridiplantae; phylum Streptophyta; class Magnoliopsida; order Fabales; family Fabaceae; genus Cicer; species Cicer pinnatifidum. The sequence continues at coordinate 63,911,797 of JBBPBR010000003.1, forward strand.
TTATTTTTTATTAAAAAATGTTGAGGTGGCAAATCATCTAAAATTATTAATAATAATTTTATTTTATTATATATTTTATTAGAAATAAAGAAAAAACCCATGAAATATATGAATATTTTCATCCTCTCAAGCGACCTAAACCAAAAGTAACAAAGATGTTCATAAAATTTTATTTATTTTTAATAAAAATATATAATAAAATAAATTATTTATAATAATTTTATGTTTCCATTTCAACATTGTTTTAGTAAAAAATGATAAAAAAAAAATATTAACTTGTTGTGTAAATTTTAAAAGTATCTAAACAG
>JBBPBR010000003.1:63923992-63941358 GCA_037974775.1 Cicer pinnatifidum
TTCTTTTTTTAAATGAGTCTACTATAATAAGTTTTATCATATTCATTTATTTTAATATAATTTATTATATAAGGTCCATAAAAAATAAAAATAAAAATTGTTTCAATAGCCAATATTTTTTTACAAACACTAAAAAAAATTTACTCCCTAATAGAAGTGTCTATTTTGATTTTTATCAAATATATTATCGATGAGATGTAAACAAGGTTAAGTTACCTGTAGTGAATGGAGATTGAATTCAAATAACATAAGCTTATAGAGAAACTTTGAAAAGTTTATAGCTGAAATGATTTATTGCAAAACAAAAAACATATGCCTAAAATGGAAGGAACATAGAATGTGCAAATAGTCAATATTAAATTCCTAGAACCAAGTGTGACACACTTTTTCTAAATAAATAAATACTTGAAACAGTTATCAATAATTGCCTATAAATAAATAGACCAACACACCATCACACAAATTAACTAATTTCTTCATTTCTTATATACTTTGTTATGTTTCAATCTCTTCCATCCCAAAACACAGAAACATAAACATTTAAAATATGGGTAGTTGCACATCAATTTTAAATGCAGAGAAAGTTGGAAACAAATCAAGAGTTATAAACATAGTTCACTCAAATGGAAAATTAGAACAATTGAAAGAGCCAATAAAAGCATGGCATATTCTGTCTCAAAATCCAAACCACTTCCTATGTTCCTCAGAATCCATGTTTGTAGATTCACCAATGCTTCCAGTGATTCCAACTCAAGAGCTTCAATTTGATCATATATACTTCCTTCTCCCACTCTCCAAATCACGTGTCTCTCTTTCTCTACAAGATCTTTGCGCTCTAGCTATCAAGGCTAACACAGCTCTTGCAAAAACTACTACCAACTCAACACTTTCTGTTTCACAAACTAGAAATTCCAAAACACACCCTATTCTTTCAAATCTTTCTCTTTGATATTTTCATTAGAATAGGGGCCAAAGGAAAAATCTTTGTCAATAGACTTGATTTTGTACTGTTCCTCATCATAGTAAAATTGCCTTCTTGATCAACTCATTTTATTGATCTTTATTTGATTACAAGTATTGTTAATATTCATAACAAGAAATACAACTATAAGAAGCTAACCACTGTACTTAACATGCACTTTAGCTACATAAATTATAGACAAATAAAAAATACAGACCCAAAAAGTCATACTTTATGTCAATCTTATTCAATTTGGGAAGAAAGGAACTATATAAACTTGAAAGAGAGTCTAAGAAGAAGCTTTCATTTCAGTTTTGATTGCATCAACCAGCTGATCATAAGCTTCTCCCCATGCATTCTTCATTGCTGGTGACCACATTTCAGGTACTGCTTCTTTTATTGTCTCCAAAAGTGCAAACTTTGTAACCTTAACAAAATCAAAACAAGTTATACATTGTCTTTTATAAAACTACTCTGCCAAAGTAAACATTACTTCCTATGTTAGCTTACATATGTTTTTACTGCATGTATGAATTAGGAGTGATTTCACAAAATCACAATCACACCATAATTTTGTTGAAGGTCTAAAAAATACATCTAAATACGTACTTATATAGGAAAATATGCCCCGCCAAACCTTATGTCAAATTTCAATGTAAAAATTGATTATAAGAGCAAATATGATTGACACTTGCAATAAAACATACTCATTGATTATACAAAAAAAAACATACTCATTGAAGATTTATATATACCTCAAAATGCTCGTCTACTACACCGTTTTTAAAATGAGTAGCACCAAGTTTTTTCAAGTTTGATTCTCTCACAGTTACTTTACCAGCCTTCCGCAGTTGAATTGCTGATTCACATGTCTGCAATAACAATAACAACATAATTAACTAACTGGTGTTTTTTCTTGATCATCCAAAAAGATGTGACATAATACAAGAAAAAGTATAATTAATTACTGATGAAAAATTGAATTTTTTTCTCTAATATAGAATCAATTAGTTACATAATTAGAAACGGATTTCATATTTTCCTTCACTAAATTTTCTTAGCTTATTTTGAACATTTTTGCAGTAACTTACCATGAGAAAGACAGACATGGCATGTGGCTTGAGCTTGGGATTTTGGTCCAAAGGAACTTTTGAATCTTTCAAGAATGAGAACAGTTTCTGAGCTGATGGAGCAATTTCAAATATTCTACAAAATAATAATAAAAAATTCAGTTCAATTGCTAAATTTTTTATAGCACCGACACTTCTTATCAAGGACGTCTGTGCTGTGATGTACGCATCAGTATCCGTACTTCATAGGTTAAAAAAAACCAAGACGATGAGTTTAAAATGTTGAAGAAATTAATTAAGGCCTTACTTCAAGAAAAACTTGAGACTAAGCTCTGCAGTATTCTTCTTCATTGCTGTCCATGACTTCAATACCAGAGCTTCTTGCTCTTCTGTAAAACCTTTTTTCTCCAAGGTGCCCATATTCTCAAGTGTGTGTGTGTGTGTGTTAATTAACAGCTTAATAATTAAGGTATGTATGTGATTGTGATGGCAATGAGAAAATATGGATGATGTTACAAGTTTGTTTTGGTAAAGCTTTTATTTATAGTGAGATTCATTGAAGATGAAGTTGGCCCTTCATACCAATGGGGAGTCATTCCCTTTCCTATGACTGCTGCCATGTTGTGCAACATGACTTGATTAATGGACCTAACTCATTATTTGGTGAATGGATAGATATACTATATTAGATTTTTATATTTGATTTATATTATTTTTAGATTAAATAAATTATTTATTTTATTTTTACTATGTGAATTCGACTTGTAAATTTGTACAATTTCAACTTAAAAATAACTTTTTTATTAACAAATTAAAATAATATTATGAATAATATGTATCACATATATACTTGTATAATACAGAAAATGTATTAATATATAATTCAAAATTTTAATTCAATTATAAGAAAAAATTAACATAAACAAAATCAAACTAAGAACAAACAAATGAACAAAATGTGAAAGAAAAAAAAAAATAGAAACTCACTTAAAAATTCTCTAAGTGACAAAACTCTGTTAGACTTCTCCATTTTTAAGATGGGGTTTGAATTTTCTCCAATAACTTATACAATATTTATTTAATTTGTAGTTTCAATTGATTTTGCAATCATTTTTTCCTTGAATACCACCTTATTTTTCTTAGTATGATCCAAACAGTAGAGCCATATATGAGAGATTATTGGTAGGATGAGTAAAGTACCTTTACCGGGTGCCTAAAAACTAGGTGCTGTGGCTGCATGTGGCAAGAAGAAAATGGTTTCTACTTTCTACCGCTCCATACGTAAGGCATGACAATTCATATTGACTATTATAATTGATTCATTTTGTAACATCATATTCACATATACAAATCATAACATACAAAGAGAGCCATTTCCTTTTGTTTTTTTGTGAACGAGTCATTTCTATATATATATATATATATACCACACCACCTTATGACTCCCAAAAAAATTATCTTAAAGGACTTAAGTTCACAAAATTGTCTTTCATTGGTCATATGGAAAAGATAAATTACAACAATTGAAATAGAAAGCATAATAAATAGTATGAGGCTTAATAGAAAACAACTCATTCAATATTTATTACAAGGAGGTTGCTTAAGTAGGTCTCATTGAGCACATCACCTTAAAATAACTTATTCAATATTTATTTTAATATTTTAATAGTGAATTTCATAAGAACTCAAAATGAACTCAATATATTTCATACTGAATCTCACATATTATTTATATTTTATTAAGTTGATACTGTTCTTTGGTGAAGAACTAGTTTTTCGTTGCGACAAAAAAATTTAAAAATAAATTGTCAGACTTATGAACCAGTGAAGAACCTCACAGTGAAGATGTTCTTACCTCGTGACTAGATCCTTAATTCTTTTTCCATTTATAAAAAGAATTACAATAAGAAAAAAACTAATAAGATATAGTACAAAAAGGACAAAATGATATAAAATTCTATCCTAAATACGCATAACTGATTGTTCCTTTTAGCTTCCAAACATTGGTTATATTGAATTCCATATTTTATTCCTTTATACTCATTTTCTCCGCACATTCAAAGAAATATGGTTAAAGATCTTAAGAACAATCGTTTCATCACAAATGTTTTGTTATTATCATAATTGCCTTGAAATGTTTTGGACAACTCTTTCTTCCTCGGCCTTCCCAACAACTTTGTCCATAATGTTGAAAATTTGGTTAGCTATCTTACATATGCCATATACATCTAAAAAGACAATTTCCTTAGGACTATTTATCAAAAACTTTAATATAGCCATCCTCTTCTTATTTGGTGCATCTTGATTTCTCCCACCAAAATTTATGTTCATCAGAAATTGTTGCTTCAACATTTTGCATTAAATATTTCACCAAAATCTCACAGTAGGATGGTGACTTAAATCCTACACCATATAAGGCAAACACATTACATATCAACTTATACTCTTAACTAGTTATCATATGAAAAATAGTATATAAAAAAGCAACTTTTCAAAGCATGTGGTCCTCCCTTATGCTCTTCAAGAAAATGCTAGTGGTGGAAGGCTGAGAGCTCAATTCCTTTTTCGTGAAAAGGTTTGCAGGACTTCCTACCTTCTTCTTTTAGCATCATATGTTTGACAGTTTAAATTTTTCTTGTAGTGACACAACAATGTTCTATATTTCTTTCCCAACATCATCAAGATAAACTATGCAGGCTCCAAAACCCTTGGGTGTTTCTACCATATGATGCTTTAGACTGATAAAACAATTTTTTAACAAAAAGTAACGCACAAGCAACACTATGATGATGACAACGATGGCAATTAAGTTGACTCTCTAGTCCTCAACAATCACCTAGATCACGCAACAATTACATTAAAATAAACAAAAATATATTGGAACACAACCTGAACTCACGTGCAAGCATTAATTGAACCTAAAATCAGAAAGACCTAACCTGTTATGGTAGAAAAATTCACTGATAAAAGTAGGATCTAATTTGACCAATAAACATTGTGAATAGTAGTCCGAAGCGAGGCCAACTTATCAACATAGTTGTTGCCTTCAAGGAATTATGCTAATAGAATTTAAAATATAAATTACAAGCTTAGAGTAACATTCTAGCCAAAGGCTTGAGTGATCTTAGATTTTTGTTAATCTAATTTTTATTAAACAAATGACCAGCTGCATTACTTACCTAAATAGCAACTATTAATTGTTACAATCACTCATACTAAAAAAAATGACAATAAAATCAACTACTGATATAATTTTTTGAATCGCATATCAACAAAAATGAAAACATTAGATAAGGGGTAGACAGAGTGAAATGATATACAAGGAAGATAATGAATGGTATTCTTAACCACATCCATAATTTATATCAGGTATTGCAGCAACAGCTGAAAATGGAATTTCAACTCTCTCTTTCACAAGACACCGAGCCTCCCCATTTTCCAGCACCAGAACTCTCCCAGGTGGACACTGTCTCTCACCCTTATTTTCAGTCCTAGAAGATCTTTGGCTCTCATTTTCTAGTCTGCGATGCCTGCCTTGTGCACTGAAACGAGTCCCAAACCCAGACAAACTCAATATTGATACCACGCCAACAACTGTAACAATTGTTTTTGCTGCAGAAGTTATAAAATACCCTAACCCTTTTCTCCAAGTTTTAGCCTCAGCTTCAACATGGTTTTGGTTTTTTTCACTTTGACTCTTGTTAGACTCGATAACTGTGTCGAGCGTGATTAACCCATTACGAGCAGACTTATTGATAGAAGGAACCTGTGACAGATATTCCTTGTGAAGAGACATGGAATATGGAGGACGAGTGGGATAAGGAGGAAGTAGTAAATCATTGTTTGGTTCCACTGTTTCACTAGCAAAAGTGGAAGCTTCATGTATGACATCCAAATCTCTACCTTTATACTCCTTGAGCTTAGTGATTAACATTTTGCGACTGTTTTCAATCTCAGCCAAGGCAATTTCTCTTTCGTACAGTTGTTGTTGTTGAAGAACCTGTAAATCACACACAACACTTAGGGTTCCCAAATTGGTATATCAATCCTATTTAGTAATTTAGGTTAAATTTAAGAATTGCAATAGCAAGAATTAGATATAAGAAGTAGATTTAGCGTGATGAAAGTAGAAGAGTTAAGATAAGAATGTTAGTGATTGAAGTAAGAGAAATAGAAAATGGAATGGGAGTGTGGGTACCTGTAAGGAAGAAAGCTGAGTCTCCAAGGTTTGGAGGGCATCAGAAATGTTGAGAAGAGTATCGTGGTAGTCTTCTTCATCTTGGTCGTCATTGGAAGGAGATGGGGGTTTGTTGTGGATACAATGAGTGGTGATTTTGAGTCTGAGTTCAGTGGCTCTGGCCAACACTAACCCTATTCCTTCCTCTTCCATCACTCACAATCTTTCTCTTTCTCTGTCTTTGTTCGTTTCTGATTCGTGTGAGTGGTTTAGTATATATCTCTTTTCTTTCTCGTTTTTTTCCTTCTTCCCTTTTCCAAGTAACTAGTAACTACGCAAAATACTATTTCCAATTTCTTTAAACTCCCATTCCCTTTCTCACCTGCTTCTCCCCACCAATAATTATCTATGTAAATAATACATACGATGTCGTATCGTCTGCTCCATTTTCACAAACTTTCTTTTTTAACTAATCATTCATTTTGTCCTCAAAAATCATATTCGTCTTGTATTAGTCTCTAAATTTTATTTTCGTCGGTTATTTTGATCTTAAATAATGAATTTGCAAACAATCGTACATCATGTTGAACAAAATTAAAGTAATTAAAATATTTATGTATTTAGATTTACAACATTGATAATGTTGAAATTATTAATTAAATAAAATTAATTTATATAAAAATAATTTATGTAAGTCAAAAGAAATGGGAAAAAAAAAACTGTAAGGAGGTGATTTAAGACCATACTATGATGAAAGGATGGAGGCAAAAGAAACACCGAGAGGAAACGACGGCTAAACTTAATTTTCTTGTTTCAATTATTTAATTTGGTCTTAATGTTAATGTTAATTGTTACTCATTTATCTATAAATTATATTACGTCTCGATATTTCTATATATTAACGTTGATTTGACATAAAATATCATTCAAGTCACTGTTACAAATTATTATTATCATAGAGGTCCATAATTATTTTTATATCAAAATTTAATTATTTATAATTTTCTTTATTTGTATTTAAATTTTGAGTTATTTGAAAAATAATATAAAAAATGAGATTCTTTAGTTGAATTTAACTACCCTTCATAATTAGTTTTCTTTATCCTTCTTAATCAATTAATTGAACTTAACTGAATGATATAATATATTCATCGGTTACCGAGTCTTTTAGTCTAAATTTGATCTATTAATTTTATGGACACCTAAACTCGTATTGATATACTTGATTTTCAGTTTTATATGTAACAGAAACTCACATGGCTTGACATTAGGGGTGGGAATAGGCCAGGCCAGGCCAGGCTTTGAAAGACCTGAGCCTGGCCTACGATTTATTTTTTCGGCCTAAGCCTGGCCTACGGCCTATCATAGGCTTTTTTTTCGGCCTAAATCTGGCCTTTTTAATAGTTTGGTCTGGCCTGGAAGCCTTTTTAAAAGCCTTTTTAAACGAATCCATTATTACTTCTTAAACAAATAAGGAACAACTACTACTAAGTGATTGACTAATTGAACGGTTACCGAATATAAAACGATTACCAAATATAGAACTGCTACCGAATATGAAAGGACTACTGAATATAGAATGATTAGTAAGTGATTGCCTAATTGATAGAATTTAAAATAGAAAATAATATTATTAATATAATAATAAAAAATAATATTAATAAATAATAAATATATATAGGCTGGCCTGTTAGGCTTAACAGGCTTTTTTATAAGCCTGAGTCTGACCTATTTAAATAAATAGGCTTTAAAAACAGCCTGAGCCTAGCCTTTTTATTAAATAGGCCAGGCCAGGCCAGGCCATAAGTAGGTCAAGTCATAGGCCCCTACGGACGGCCTAGCCTATTCCCATCCCTACTTGAGATGCTTATTTATAATATATATACCAATATATTTTTAGCATATTTCTTTGAATGACCAACTTACAAACACCAACATATTACTCTATTTTAGATCGTTCGTAAAATCATAACAATGACTCCAAGTATTTGGGCCATTTTTTGGGGTTCTATTGGGCCATATTTATATTATCATGTAATGTCAAGGAGGTGTTTAGATATATTTAAATAAATAATTTATTACGATGACTTGTTTTTTCATTCATGTTTCCAAAAAAATTCGAAATTGGAGAAAAAGAAACTACAGTTTATTATATTACATGTTTATTAATACCAAAGAGTGGTGAATAAGATTTTATATACAAGATATTTGAAATATAAAAAATAAAATGAAGAACACTCTAAACAAACTCTTTACGAGCAGATTAAATACATCTAAGATGAAAAGGAAGAGAAAATTAATGAATTGGGTAGACACCAAATTATTCTTTTATTTAATCTAGTAAACGACGAATAGTCATACATTAATTTAGATATTATTTTTTGTTAGGAAATAAATTGGGCTAACATCCACATTATTTAGGACTAGTGATGAGAATAAGTTATTTAATAAAAGGCTAGACTTTTAAAAGTCTATTTATTTAAATAGGTCAGACTCACGCTTATAAAAAAGTCTATTAGATGTGATAGGTCGGCTTATATATACTTTATTATTTATTAATATTATTTTTTATTATTATATTAATAATATTATTTCCAGTTTTAAATTCAATCAATTAGACAATCACGCAATCATTTCATATTCAATAGTGTTTCATATTCGGTAACCGTGTTTCATATTCGGTAACTGTTCAATCAGTCGATCACTCAATAGTCATTTCATATTTGTGCGTTTGTTTCACACAAAAAAAAAATCTATTATTTGAAACTAGAAATTATTTTTTTAAATTTAAAAGATGTTTGTTTCAAAATTTTTTTAAATTATTTTATTAAAAAAATTATTTTTTGTTTAATATATATATACGGAGAACATTATATTATATTATATTATATGTATTACTAGAACATTTAAATATTTTAATGTTAATAATCTTTAATTCAAACAATTTAAATTTTGTGATCACCAGCAGCAAGTTCTTGTGCAACTTTATTTCCATTTCGTTTTGACATACTTTAAGGAACATGAATAAAAATGCAAACCAAGTCCTCAACATTTATCCCATATAAGTGTTCTGAAGTGTGTGTGTGTGTTTTTTTTTTAATTTTATAATTATCAAATCCTATGTTATTGTTTGTCCCAGAAATTTGAACGCTTTTAGGGCACTGCCCTTGATTTCAATAACAATGAGGTCTCTAATACGGAGAGATGTAGCTGTATATCGTGACCATGTTCAAGCAATAAAATCTGGTTTTGTATCATGCATTTTCACTTCTAATAAACTCATTCACCTTTACTCTAATCATGGTCTTTTGCAAGATGCTCACAAACTGTTCGACGAAATGTCACATCCAAATGTATTCTCTTGGAATGCCCTAATTATGGCTTACATTAAAGCACACAACTTGACACGGGCTAGAGTCCTTTTTGACTCTGCCTCTCACATAGATGTGGTTTCTTATAATTCCATGTTGTCGGCTTATGTTGGTGCTGACGGATGCGAGACTGAGGCGCTTGATTTGTTTGCTAGAATGCAATCTGTACGTGACACAATAGGGATTGATGATTTCACTCTCACAACCATGCTTAACCTTACTGCCAAGCTACGTGTAGTGTGTTACGGGAGACAGATACATTCATATATGGTGAAAACTGCAAATGATTTAAGCAAATTTGCATCGAGTGCTCTCATCAACATGTACTCTAAATGTGGTTTCTTTCACGAAGCATGCAATGTGCTTAGTGGTTTTGATGGTGTGGTGGACTTAGTTTCCAAGAATGCAATGGCTGCTGCTTGTTGTAGGGAAGGAAAAATGGACATGGCTTTGAATGTCTTTCAGAAAAATCATGAATTGAATGATACAGTGTCTTGGAATACGTTGATTGCTGGATATGCTCAGAATGGCTATATGGATAAAGCACTGGCCTTGTTTGTTGAGATGACTGAAAGAGGTGTCGGGTATGATGAACATACTTTAGCAAGTGTTTTAAGTGCCTGCTCTGGCCTAAAGTATTTGAAACTGGGCAAGTGTGTCCATGCGTGGGCGTTGAAAAATAATCAGAGTTCAAATCAATTCATTAGCAGCGGCATCGTAGACTTGTACTGTAAGTGTGGGAATATTAGGTATGCAGAGTTGGTGTATGCAGGAATTGGGATGAAAAGCCAATTTGCAGTTGCTTCATTGATTGTAGGCTATTTATCTCAAGGCAACATGACGAAAGCCCGAATGCTTTTTGATTCACTATCGGAAAGAAACTCAGTTGTCTGGACAACTCTATGTTCTGGCTATGCAAAATTGCCACAATGTGAGGAAGTCTTCAAACTTTTCAGAGAGTTTATAAATGCAGAAGCACTAGTTCCTGATGCAACGATCATCATAATTGTGCTTGGTGCCTGTGCAACACAAGCCGCCCTTTGTTTGGGAAAGCAGATTCATACTTACATCTTGAGAATGGGACTTAATATGGATAAAAAATTGCTGAGTGCTATGGTTGACATGTACTCAAAATGTGGTAATATCATGTATGCTGAGAAAAGCTTCCAACTAATGGTTGATAAGGATAGAGATGCAATCTTATATAATGTCATGATAGCTGGTTATGCTCATCATGGCTTTGAAAATAAAGCTATTCAGCTTTTTCAGGACATGTTGAAGAAAAGTGTCAAGCCAGACGCAGTCACTTTTGTAGCACTTCTATCTGCTTGTCGGCATCGTGGACTAGTAGAACAAGGAGAGAATATTTTTATTTCTATGAAAGAAGATTACAATGTGTTGCCCGAGATATACCACTATGCATGTATGGTTGATATGTATGGAAGGGCTAATCAACTAGAGAAGGCAGTAGAATTCATGAGGAAGATTCCCATACAGATAGATGCTACAATTTGGGGAGCATTCCTTAATGCTTGCCAGATAAACAACAATACATCACTTGTCGATGAGGCAGAAGAAAAACTATTAAAAGTTGAGTCTGATAATGGGTCTCGGTATGTGCAATTGGCCAATGTCTATGCTGCTGACGGGAAATGGGATGAGATGGGAAGAATAAGGAAGAAAATGAGAGTGAAGGAGGCAAAAAAGCTTGCTGGTTGCAGTTGGATATATGTGAAAAATGGTATTCATGCATTTACTTCTGGTGATTCATCTCATGCAAAAGCAGATTCAATATATTCAACTTTGTTGTGCTTGAATGGCACAGAACTGAAGCAACTTCATGAAATTCGGGGGGATGTTCTTGTAGATGTATTTTGATACGCCACTAGCCAATGATACTAAACATTTTTAAATCAAAAATTATTGTTCCATTTGGGAATCATAAGATCACCATTAAATGCAGCATGCTTATAGAAACCATTGCAGTAACGAATTGGATATGTTGTCCATCAGCGTTTTAGTACTACAATGAAAATGATTAGATGGCTTCACTTTTTCATGAACTCGCAAAGGGAAAAGAGGTAAGAAAGTTTTGAGAAGCAGAAACTCCTACATCTTTAAGTCAACCTAAACGTAGACATTGAAGCAATGATGATAATCTGCCAGGTAGCTGCCATGTCTTCCTTATATAATTAGCTACTGGTATTGTAGGAATGAATAATTGAACCTACATGATATTATGCAGTATTACTGTCTTCTGATATAGATATGTTGGCAAATGTTGTAAACAGTGACCCAGAACAGTAAGTTGATAATTTGACCATCAGGAGGCTTGCAAACTTTTATGAATCTGCATATGGACAAGTTTCCTTATTCCTTTCATAGTGAAGGTTTGTTCGATTAGCTCTGTGAAGGCACTGATATTCAATTCCGAAAAGGTGTTCTACAGCGTCTTATATTTGGTGACGTATGTAACACGAAGAAGGTCTAACGCTCAGTAATTACGAATTTATGAAAGTTTGTGGCTATCCACCTTTAAGCAAGTTGGTGTTATGTTACTGTAAATGATTATGAGCAAGCAAGTGACAACATAGGAGCATGCTCTGAATTCTTACTGTTAGGTTTATTTAGAAGCACGTGAGGATTAAGGAGAAAGTCAGCTCCTTAATTCCTGGTTGTAAAACATTCTACAGGTATAAAGTTCGAATACCACCAATACTGTCAAGCCAGGAAATTCTTCATCTTTACATGTTTCTGAAGGACTTGTGAAAAATACACAGGCCTGTGGAGATATTTTTTATACATATGGTTGTTACATTTGTCATTAGTTAATCATTTAGTACTTGCTTTTTTAAAAAAACCATGGTTCTAACTAGATTGCTAAAATTTGTAGGAGTAAGAAAAGTTTGAGAAATTTCAGCATTAGCTGATTCTGTTTTTTTTTTTCCTCTTCACGATTCTCCCTTATTACCTTCTCATGATGTATGACCACAAAGACACAAGAATGTGCATCTTAGTATTACTGGGTGGTAATGCAGATTTCCACTGAGCAGACACACAGTAAAACAGTGTTTAAAATTGATCAATTGGCCAAAATATATGCTAAGGCAAAGAATATACATCCATTAAGTGAAAAACAATTGGTAGTTTCTTTTTCCACCACCCCTATGTTCTCAAAAGCTTCCAAAATACACCTCTCGATTAGCCAATGTGGATGTGTTTTTTTTTGTCAAAATACACCTTTGGAATGGCCAATCCAGAGAGCATTGGGGGGTGGGAGAAGAAACTCTCAACAATTTAGCAATAGTAAAATACTTAAATCTAAGCTCCTAAAATTTAATAAGAGTAATGAAGTCCAGGCTCCAAAATTTTCCAAATTGTTGCTTGCTATCCTTTGTAACATAACACTTTGCTCCCTGCCCTCACCTAAAGTATTGCCACTCTGTTTTTAATATTTTCATAGATACAAGGCAGACAATTATTATTCACCAGTTATACTTTGAGGCAGACACATTTCCTTCTTGCACATTACACCAGTGCTTACCATCAAATATAAGTCTAGTATAGATGTAGATAGACAGATTGTACCAAGCCATGCCATTACCAAGCTAATTCCTTTGAAAGCAGGTAATGGAAAGTGAAGTCATGAGGGGTTAATTCAATTCCTTTCCAGCTTGTCTTTGATGGAAACTCTTGGATGCTCTTCCTTTGAGACTCAGGTAGATAAGGCTTAACCATCTCCACCAAATCAGATGTTCCTAGACATGAGCTTTTTGCAAAGGAATCAACTATCTTTGGGATAATTATTTTATGTTCCTTGGTTAATGAGATGTTGGACTGAATGTAATCTTCTTTTGCAGATTGTAGCTCCTCCAAGACTCTCTTGGATGTGTACAGACGTACCTGAGAAAGTTGCAATCAAGTGCAGCTGAGTTTCGACGAAAGCTTCTAAAATAAGATGATTTCTTTAGGCCAGAGGATTTGGAAAGTTACATATAGGTCAAGTACAAGTTACATTTGTTACAACCTCAACCTAAGAAAGATGTACTATAAATGCAAGAGTCAATTGAAAAGTTTCTTTTCTTTAATTCATTATATTCAGACGATGTTTTAACTTGGTATCTACATATTTGAAAATAATTTTTGTTTTGGTTGCCAAATACCTAGAGAAGAGGGAAACCACGAAATGAATGTTTATATTACATGTCCTTCTATAAAGACAAATTCACAAATAATAACAGAAGGACCAGAAGTCTACCGCAGGATCAGAATGGCTTCCTGTGCTAAGAGCAAAGAATAATAAAGGTTCTGGATGACGTATAGCATATCCTTTTCTTGCATCTCTGACCTTTGGTTTTGTCTTAGAAGGAAACCACAGTCGCATCCACTGGGAGAAAAAGAAAGGTGCATGAGCAACATGATTTGATATCAGCTAAACTATATTTTTGCTATAAAAAAATTAATATACACTTTCAGTACAAGTTTCTGGAATTCATATTTACTTGTCCGGGACGAGGCAATCTGCATCCTAGAATGAAGTTCTGTATCATTTCTACACTTACAGTATGACCTCCAATGTCATATGCAGCCTGAAATACCCACTAGCATGTTTTAGCCAAAATTAATTCCTGTTAATTATTGAGTTTTATGAGTGACCAACTTACTTTAAGTACTGACGACATTCGTTTGACATTGTTGGCTGAAATGCCGTATACTAACATGGCCTGTGGAGCACAGACAACAAGAGGGTAGAAATGGTTCGTGAATTTTGAGAAATAACTTGCATGAGAAAAAGCAAGATAGAAATTTTGAAAATTTACATGCATTACTAAGGCATTGTGCACATTAATCCAAAAAGCTAGCTTTTCTTTGTGTTTCATATTTCTAGGATTAGTTTCTTCCAGTCGAGAAACAAGTGACCTGCAAGAACATAGGATATGAAGTTGTTTCATCTCTCAAACTCAAGAAAGAATCAAACCAAAAAGCATATGGTCTAATCTTGGAATACTGTAACTGCACACATCTTGCACTATACTATCATTTATAACTTCTATTTTGCAGTAAAGCTATAATGTGTTTGCATATCATTTGGAAGACAACTCTTGAATTTGAATTAAACAACATGATGAAAAAGAGTAAGCACTACAACTACAAGGCTCACCTAAATCTGCGTAGCATATACTCAATTTCTTTTAATCTCTGATTATCTGTGCATAATTTCTGGATCCTTATCATTGAACAGTAAGGTCCACTAAATTTTTTTGACCCTTTGACATGGAAAGGGTTAGTAGAGTTTAAATTGAATAATGAATGCTTCTTCCATTGTGATCCCCATTTACTCCCCTGGATCTTTGAAGATACCTCATAACCAGGTGATGAGAATGGAATAGGGGATGAAGCATCTTTATGACAAGGAAAAGGTGACTCTGTAAGTTCACAATATATTGCTGATATACATTTGATCATCTCCTCAGAAAGCCAATTTGGTGTCTCTAGAACATTATCAATGTAGCTACTCCCAAGTTGTTCTGCCAGGCTAGTTGAGATGGATTTAGCACACTGAGCTTGCTGGTGAAATAAAATTTTTGAAGCCAAATATTAGAGATCTGCAAATGAAATATAAGGATGTAACAGGTTCTCTTCTGTTTTTTTTTTTTTTAAATTGTACTTACCTCTAGCATGGATAATGGTAAAGAATGGTAAGACTCTGCAGCTTTGGTCTTAATGTTCTCAGGAGAAGCTTCAATTGAGCAAGCTGTTTGTTGAGATAATGCAGAGTAACACCGATGAATACCAGAGTCTAAAACAGATTCTGGTTCCAACTGGTTACTGCATTCCTTGAGTTGAAAACCACCTAAGTTACTGGTTGAAATGATATCACTTGAGCGCGGAGCTGAAATTTCTTTTTCAGAGATAGCACCACTGACAGGTACTACAGAAGTTCCTTTGTTAATGCGCGAAGCTAATTCCAATCTTCTTTCTTTGGTTGATAGAAATGAAATGTGTTCATCAAATCTTTTTCGATACAAAGAGAGCAGATATTGTTCCAAATACATGACTTCTAATTCTAATATTCCAATTTCCTTAATCAGTTCCTTTGCAGCCTAAAATTTAGATATATATATATAATTGATAGTCAGAAGCAAGACCCTGTAAACTTTTTCAAAAAATAGAGAAAAGTTGTAGTTCCATGTAACAAACACACAAATGTTCACTTATATAAGCTGAAAGTCATCATTATTTTATGAGACGACCAAAATCATGGAAAATAGATAAAAGAAAAATGCTCATTTATATCATGTATCTAGTTCTCAGAAATTGCAGCAAGAAGGGTAAAGCACTCTGAGAGATAGCGTGCAATACCACTTTAGATTGATAAGAAGCTTCACCAATGTTCACATATTCATCTTCCATTACTCCCCTTTCCATTGTTTCACTGCCAAACAGTTACAAAATGTCAATAAAAAGAAGTAGATACATATAAAACATTATTAAATAAAGTTAACATCGATCCTGTTAGGCTGCAAAACTAATATAAAGAACTTCCTCAAAGGATCACTTTTAGTCATGAAACTAGTATGAAAACTGAACCTTATTTTTTTTAAAACTACTGATCATATGTATTTCAGGTACGTGGTATCCAGTATAAGAAACTATTATATGAATCAGACACAAATAATGGAAAATAAAACATAAAATATTCAATATAGTATTTGAGTTATGTCGACGGATACCTGTTGGAGCGCTCGTGACTCGAAATTATTGAAACTGGTGTTTCCTTGAACTTGAATTGCTTGAAATCAGATTGGTGCCACTTTGTTTCATGCATGTTAGAGTCAGATTTGCTTAAATTCTGTCCATGAATACACCAAAACTACATTAAATGTGACCAGATATTGACAAGTTTGTTTAACAGTGATAATGTAAAAACTGGAAGATACATCCAAAATACATTAATTTAGAGCAATACCTGTGCTTTACAAGCAGGAGAATCTCCTCTATGATGAAATGAGACTTCTCACACAGAAAATTTATTTGAAAAGCAGAACCAAGTTTTGTGGTTGAAAAACCAAATTAGCATCACTCAGTTATATCAACTCCGAACTCAGAAATACACTGTCCCTCTGTCCCTTTTTATTTGCGTCAGTAAATGTTATTTTCAACCATAATGGTTACCAAAAAAAGATGATTACATGAAGGTATGTTTGTTTTGTACTGCTGTTGACAATCTATGAAGTTCTTGAGACTTTTTTTGCTTTGACTAGTTTCAACCCACCCCTTTTGAGGCCTTTGGTAAAGTTATGCTTTTTGCATTTCTTTAAAACAAGAAAAATCATATCAGAGTCTTTTTTTTTCTATGAAAAAAATTTAGAGCGGGGGATGGTGGTCTAGTCTAATAAGACTCATTCAACATTTATAAAAGAATTTTCATTTATCTAATGACAATAGTAGAGATCGAACTTTAAATATAACTCATTAGAAAAAATAAAAAAATTTGACTTCAAATATAATTTCTTTTCCCAATTTTCAATCTATCAAATGCATTAATTATTTTGAGATTAATTTATATGCAAAAATACTGTAATTTTTTATACATACAATCAAATCACATTAATTATAACATAAATTTATTATGTCAGCCTCTACAATATCCTTACAAATATTTGTATAATGACATTTGAGTGGATGGAAAATAATTGTACATCGATGTTGATGTCCGTACAAATTAATTTTTTTTTGGTTTTACAAAAAATAACATTTGTAATTATCAAATAGTGCTTATAATT